>PTEX01000021.1:6699426-6712019 GCA_003342815.1 Eudromia elegans
GACGCCGACGGCGCCGCCGGGCCCTACGCGGGCAGCGCGCCCGAGGAGGAGGCGCCGCAGGGCCTGCCCACGGCCCACGTGCGCCCCTCGCACCCGCTCAAGAGCTTCGCGGTGCCCGTGGCTGCGCCYGGCTACGACCCCGCGCTGCCCAGCACCCCCCTGCTGACCCAGCCAGGTGAGCAGCCGGTGGGGAGGACAGGGGAGAAGCTTCTTCAGGGATGCTGGAGCTGGAAGCAGGTCACAGGGTGGGCTGAATTTCCTTGGCGTTATCCAGGGCCTTCGAGTTCCAACATAAAGCAGGGGAGACACGAATGCTGCGCTCCGTAGCTTCAAGTGTCCGTTTGTCCCTGTTCTCWTAAAGCCCTTGCTGCTGATCTGCTCCAAAGAGCTGTCTGCGATAGGCAGGAGGACCAGGTAACTGATGCCCGACTCTGTGGCAATTTCTTTTCAGCTCCTAACCACCCGGTTCACTCGGTGAAGACTGCGTCGATTGGCACGCTGGGACGAACTCGCCCGCCGATGCCCGTGGTGGTTCCCAGTGCCCCCGACGTGCAGGAGACCACGCGGATGCTGGAGGACGCGGAAGGCGTAGGTGGACGCGCGGGGCCGGGACCCCCTTCGCGCCGTGGCCTTCCCAAGGGGAGAGGAAATGGGGGGCTGCCTCCTGCCAGGTGCCACTGCCTGTTGGCCCTCACAGAAATCATCTAGTACAAAATCCTCCTGCCAGATCAGTAAACTCAGAGACTAGGGGCTTAAATGAAAGCAGCTGTGGAGCTTTCTAAATCTGAAAAGGCACCTCTGAAAAGCACAGCTCTGCTCTTCATTRCATGGCCCCGAACAGCCGCACTGCCTCTATCCCTCCTGGTCCACGAGCCTCCCCGAGGCCAAAGTGAGGAGCCTTCCCCGGGGCCCTGGCTCTGCCCGGGCTCCTGTACACGGCCACGTCCTGCTCCCGGTGTGCGAGGCAGCTCTGCTGGCGGAGCCCCGGGCGCCGCTGCCCGCCGCAGCCTGGTGCGCTGCGGGCAGGAGGGCCCATCGCTGCGGGCGGCCGCTCTGCGCGCCCGGGTCTCTGGAGCTGCTCTGGAAATCAGTCGGCTTTTAMGAAGTCGGGTGGTTTTAGCTATCAGACACTGCTTTCCTTCGAAATTACAGGAATTATTTTATATTACAATTACATGTCACAGGAATGGTTATTTGAATGCTCTTTTCTTCTCTTTGTTCTCTTTTCCCTTTTTCACACTGCTGTTGTGTTCTGATTAACTCCCTTGATTTTATTATTTTCAATTTTATTATTTCTCCATGTTACGGCGACTGTTCACGTGCTGGAGTTAGTGCACATCTGTCCTTTGGTCTGTTCATCACTCCTGTGTCATTTGTTTTTTCCTTTGGTCAGTTCTAAACATGAGTCCAGGGCATTTGAGGACATTAATGAACAGCATTCAATAAGGTCTTGTTGATAATAGGTCTTGCTTATTAGAATACATTTGAGAAAGATAGTGCAATGGAATAGAGTTCTCTGGGCATTTTGGCTAATACTGTATCTTCATTAATAAATTAGCACAGTATAAAGTCACTGCTCTACACTCTGTATACTTGTTAAAAGATAGGTTTGTGAAAAGATAGGGTTTGAAACAGAGTTTGAACCTCATTTGACTAAGTTTTATGAGAGCCTCTAGGACCGACCCTGACCCCTGGTGAATTGCAGCCTACTGCCTCCCATGGTGGTTTGGAGGTGGCAGGTGACTGTGGGGAGCACAGGACAGAAGGGACCTTCCTGGGGCACAGCAGGCTGGACCCACGKGTAAACTAAAAGCGGCTGCAGCTTCGTTCCCACCCGAGGGCAAGGAAGGGTTTGTGCAGGCAGAGGGGGTGAGGTCGCTCTGGGGCGGGAGGTCTGCGCTGCGGGGGAGCCTCCWCTTGTGTATTATGCTTAGTCATTTTACTACTATATTTAGTGCTGTATTTACATTACAGTCATTATAGGGCAGACCCTCTGACAGAAGAGCACAGGGGTTAGTGTTGCTGCTCTACCTCTGGCTCCTTCCTCTGCGAGGGCGGCTAGGAGGGGCCTGGGGGCTGAAAACTACCCCAGACAGCAACAGACTGCATCAGGGTTTGGGGGTAAATGGGGTCACGGTATCTCCATCCATGCAGTGCTAATGGAATGCCGATAGTTCACAACAACATTAAGTATCTAGAAGCTGAAGGTAGAAAACTGAGGCTAGAAATTGAGGATGATGGTCTTAGCAAGTGTAAATGATTTTAAAAACTGTTGCAGTCAAGTGATTCCTGGCTTTTTTTTTTTTTCCACTCATTTTAGAAAAATCTTCCAATGTGATCCACTTCACTTTAAATTGATGGTATTAGTGTGAGGCAGGAATTTTGCTACACAGTGATCATGGTTCTACACTCAATTATTGCAAAAAAAAAAAATCTGCACTTGGGAAGTTGTTTCCAGTTACTAATTCCTGTCAATCCCAATAAATATCCTTCAGGTGTCAGGGTCCCCATTTACACCAGGATCACTGCCTCTCTCTCCTTACTCTGCCCCTGCCTAAGGAAAGCCAGTTACCCTGTCAGGAACTGACGCTTTAAAAACCTTCCCACAGAACTACGAACCTGATGAGCTGACCAAAGAGATGGCCCACCTGGAAGGACTTATGAAGGACCTTAATGCCATCACTACAGCGTGACCGCCTTCGCTGGACGTGACTCCAGATCCAGCTTCGCAYGTCTCGGGACTCAGCCTTGGAACACAAGGAATTGTACAGCGGGAAAAACAAAAAAAATAAAACCAGGAAGAGGGAGAGCACGTGAGAGCATCCGCAGCGCCCGACCCACYCGGTGCACCTGGGCTAAGAGGTGACCCTGCTTGTCGTCATCCTGCAGCAAAGCCGGGGCCGAGCTGAAGCGCGATCCCCGCGGGATGGGACGCGTCAGGCTCGGCTCTCGGGGCTGGCGAGAGGAAGAAAAGGACTTGACTGTTGTTTTTGCTGGTCAGGTTTTGTCTCGGTGGTGTGATTGCCCTGCCTTCTCAGTGTTGGACATTCGCATTTATGTACAATTTTGTGGTTTTATTTTGTCTTTTTTTATAAAAAGAAAAAAAAATATTGTAATCATAAAAAAAAAAAAAAGGAAACTGTTGTTTTCCACAGCCTAGACTGACATTTGACTGCTTGTTCTATTGTGTATGGAAATTCMTTGCCAGCGTGGGTTGTTCTGTTTTTTATTCTGCATATAATTATGTCCCCTTCTGGCAGTTAATCCATGGCCTTTGGGATGCTGCACTGCTCTTTGTAAGCTTTTTTTTATTATTTTTTATTATTAAAAGCCTGACTTTTTCCTCTCATCACTGTGAGATTACCGGTCTGTTTGAATTGAAAGGTAATTTGAAAGGCTTGTTTTGTCGCTTTTTGTGCAGTTTCACTATTTTAAGTGGGGAAAAGTAGATGGGGGGAGGGGAGGGGAGCCGGGGGAAAAGTTTCATTATTTTTGTGTCCTTGTCTTTCTACACTGACTTGAAAGACTACAGCAAATGAGAGTGTCTTCTGCAATGTCTTTCCTCRTAACTTCAGCATCCTGTGTGTCCGGTCCCTGAATTGCAGCCAGTCTCTCAATTGGAAACTTCAAGATGAAAAATCCCCTTTGTGGAGTTAGGGCTCCTCAAGTCTTAGGTGACRCCAGGGCTGGTTTTGGCCTCAGGGCTGCCCCGTTTCGGTGTCCCATCAYGCAAGGTTAAGGGGCAGAGCGAGGGCTCTTTGGGTGCCCAGGCCCAGCGGCGCTGCCTGACGAGGCCCCATCAGTGTGGGGAGGGGCCAGGAGCAAAATGTATTTTTTTACACTTTTCAACTGAAGCCTTTTGGATGAAAACAGTATTAGTGACTCAGGTGCTGTTCTAGAAAGGAGGGAAGGTTAAAAAGGGAGCTCCTGCACAAGGGGAAAAGAGAATGTTTTCCTGTTTTCTCCTCSTGTGATGGCTTGGCTCTGCCAACCTCTGGGAGGAGGAATGGCATAAAACGAAAAGCTGTATTTTGGTAAGAAAATAGCTAAAACACGCAGCCTACCTGCCCAACAAACGCACGTGCCATTTCCATTTTGAAKATGAAGCCCCAGCCTGACCGCTCCTTCCACACAGCGCATCTCTTCCTCCTGAGCACAGGGTGGAGGGTCCCGAAAGCTCTGCTGAGGACGGAGCAGATGCAGATGTTTGCAGCTGTAGAGCATCAGCATCCCCATTGCAGGGGTGCGCCTGTTGGATGCAAAAAAAGACCAGAATGTGTTTAGATTAAAAAGAAAAACGCAAAAATCCYAGTCCTGAGAGCTTCCCCTCCCTTCTTTTCTCCTTTTGACTAAAGCTGGACCACTTTTCCTAGGCCCTCTCAGTAAGGGAAGGAGAGCCGATGCATCATCCCTCAGATGCCGGTTTCCTCCCTCGCTTTTCCCGGGCCCTTCGTGGCACCGTTCCCAGCAGATCTGCTGGGTTTATTTATTATTTGAGGGAGGGGAAGGAATCAATTAATTGGAGCATCGTAGGCCACCTAAAAATAATAATAAACATATTTGGACATTTAATTCATACTGTTCAGGGCAAAATAAGCTACAGAATATGTATTTAAATAATAAAGTACRCACCCTGTCCTGGAAGGAAGGGTATATGTTTCCCTTTACCTATTTTTTACCTATTCCCAAAGAAATGCCRTCATACACAGTATTCCTAGCTGGTGGGTCTTTGTGAATATTACTCATGTACAACACCATGAATGTTAATACTGCCATTGAATTTGGGGAGGGGAATATTTCTAATGATAAAACAACTGTTCAAAGTTGGTTTTTTAAGGTTAAGCTGAAAAAGAAAAAAAAGAAACCATTCGATTCAGTGTACAATCTGTATTGCACTTTTTCACGTTTTAATGCTACGTTTTCTTACATATCCTGTGATTTTAGATTTGGAACTTTGTGTATCCTCGTAGTGTCCTAGTCGAGCTGTTGAGCGGCAGCTTCCCTCAGAGTGATTTGGGGAAAAGAAAAAAGCAAACCTGTATATTGTTTTATGATTCTCATGTAGGATAATTTTGAGGGCTGCTGTAGATGTCTACCTTTCTGTACAATTTTTTTGCTTTTCTGTAGTATTTGCTGTATACTCTCTGGCTTTTTTTAATAACATCATGTTTATTATTTTGTATTGGACGTCCAATACACTTTTTTTAATCCAATGAAATTCCGGTCTGCTTGGAGAGTTTGTTCCCTTTTCAATTACTCCTAACCCTTTTCTTTTTCCCCCTTTTGTCCTTCGTTATCTCGGTGACCAGGTTTGGAATTGCACCCGCACGTGGTGTTGCCCTGACGCTCCCTCCACAAACRGGAGAGGGGCAGTGCCCTTGCCCACCCCCCAAACACTCCTGCACAACAGCAAAAACACCTGCGTCTACCAGGCAAGGCGGGAAGGCTTCCCATCAGTTCTAGAGGTGCCTCTCGGAGAATATCCTTGGTAAACCACCAGGGTGTCATGGTTCTTGGAAATCGACGGCCGGAAAGCGCCCAAAGCAACGCGCCACATGCACCATCCTCACGCTCGCTCTGTCCCGTCCTCCAGCCCAAGCCCCTTGGGTCCCTCACTGCTGCCGGCCATGGGTACACCATGGGTACACCATGAGCCACCACGTTGCTAGAGGGTGCCCGGGCTTGGCCTCGGACGGCAGCCATGGCAGGACTGTCCCAGGTCCTTGCAGCGAGGCCAAGAGGTGCCGGCACTGTGGTGCCGGTGCCGAGCCAGCCGGGCCCCCTCCATGTGCGCAACCCATGACTGGGACGGCCACCCCAGCTCTCCAGAGGCTGAGGCTGGGGCTTCCCATCGCCCCTGGAATTGCTGCCCGGGCCGGCCCGCTCCAGCTCTCCGGAGGCTSGGGCYRGGGCTTCCCATCGCCCCTGGAATTGCTGCCCGGGCCGGCTCACTCCGCGTGGAGCTGCAGCCCCAGCGCGCTGCCCGTGGTGCCCGTGTGCTGGCCCAATYGAGCCGAATGCAGCGCTCCATTTCCTGCCCCGTGCCTTTTCCAGCTGCACTCCCCATGGAGCTTCAGGCTTTCTCTCCCTCTCCTAACCCTAAACCCAAAACTAGCTTCGAGCCCAATGCTGAGCCACCGTCACACGGAGGACCTGGCACGCCGCACGCAATCCCAAAGGRTGCCCCCGGCCACCTTCCCATGGAGGCCCCAGGAGGCCATAGGAAAGCCCATAGAGGCCCCCTAGGCCCAATGTGCACGGACACCCCGGGAGGCTGCACAACTGTCCGTAGGGCCCCTCCGGCCATGGGTGCACGGAGGCCCCAGGAGGCCACACAAAACCCATAGGGCCCTCCCAGCCATGGGCACATGGAGGCTCCGGGAGGCCACATGAAAGCACCTCGGGCCCTCCCAGCCAATCCCRTTTCCATTGTTATCCGGGTCCCATTMTCKCCAGGATCCRATTCCAGCCARTTAGTCCTRTTTCCCCCAGAGATATTCTCTCAGATGTTACTAGTGACCATTAGTTGGGTTGCAAACCGACCTTCTGGTGAAACCAGCGTTCACAGGACCCTACAAGGAGAGAGCTGCAGATGGCCAGGGGGGCCCTAGGGACTTCACTGCGGCCTCCGGGGCCTCCGTGCACAGGTGGCCGAGGGCCCCACAGGCCTTCGTGTGGCCTCCCGGAGCCTCCGTGTGTCTGCGGCCGGAGGGGCCCATGCGGTTTCGTGCAGCCTCCCGGGGCCTCCGTTCGCCCGTGGCGGGGGGGACCCTWTGGGCTTTCGTACGTCCTCCCAGGGCCTCCGTTTGCTGGTGGCAGGGGGGACCGTTGGGGCTTTCATGGATGCTCCCAGCGCCTCCATGTGCCCACGGCCATGGAGGCCCTAAAGCATTTCCTGTGTCCTCCTGGGACCTCCATGCACCCATGGCCAGGGAGGCCCTACGGGTTTTCGTGTGGCCTCCCAAGGCCTCCATGCCCATTGGATGGAGAGGCCCTTGAGGCTTTCATGGGGCCTCCGTGCCCAGGTGTATGGTGGGGCCCTTTGGTCTTTTGTGTGGCCTCCCAGGGCCTCCAGGTGCTTGTGGCCGGGGGGCCGTACAGGCCTTTGCGTGGCCTTCCGGGGGCCTCCATGCGCCCGTGGCAGGGCAGGCCTTTCTTGTGGCCTCGCGGGGCCTCCATGCCTTGGTGGTCGGGAGGGTCCCTCGGGGCTTCGCGCAGCCTCCCCGGGCTGCCRTGCACCCGTGGCCAGGGGGGCCCTTCAGGCTTTCACGAGGCCTCCCCTGGCCTCCGCGCAGTCCTTTGGCCGCCGTGCTGCCGTTTGAACGGGCCGGCGCTGCGACTGGCGGGTCAGAACACGGGGCCCATGGGCAGGACTCAGTGAGCCCAGGGCCGYGGCGCCCGCGCTCCGGCTTCTCCGCTACACGAAGGAACCAGACACTGGGCAAACGCTGCCTTCCGAGCATGGATCTATACACTGAGCACCTGTGACGTACCAGAGATCTGGTGTATCCACATCTACCCTCTACCGCTTCTCCTACGTCACTCCTCTGCCTGAACGGGCTCCTCCATCTTCTCCAGTTGGCAGCAGAGAGATGCCATGCGAGAAAGCAAAAAGACAGACAGACATTCAAAGGGAAATCAGACTCACGCAGCCTCAAAGGGTTTCACTCTTTCCTCCCACCTTTGCCCTTTGGGGCAAATGTTACCTAATTGGTCATCACCCGCCCGCTATCACACAGGAAAAGGCAAAGAGGCAACACTTTAAGATGAACTYCCCTGGGTGAGGTTAGCGAGAAGCACCACACGTAAGCAGAGCTGAAGCAAGACACGGATCCAGTTTAAACCTTCTCCCCGTCCAAGGAGGAGGAACTCCATCCTTCTCCCCCCGAGGAGACTCAGCCGTCCTAGCACTGGCTACCGGCATTGAAAGAGCAGCCACATGAAAAGTACAAACCGGAGAGGAAAACACACACGGACCTTATGAACCCTGACGGTTCTGAGCACCGTGAGAAGCCCACGGAGTCTGTTATGTCTAGAAAAGCCTCCCGCAGCACTTGCACATGCCCTATTGCATTAAAGGCAGCTTTGCAACTAGCGGTCCACACCTGCACCCAGCCTCGCTCTGTGAGGAGCAGAGCTCTCGACAGGCAGCTCCTCCCTGAAACTGCACCCGGGGAGCGCTCAGGATGGTCAGAGAGCACCTGAGGAGCACCCACAAACCCACGGGCCCCGAGGGGATGCACCCCAGAGCGCKGCRTGAGCCCCTCTCCATCATCCTGGAAAGGTCCTGGGGAATGGGGAAGGTGCCGGAGGACTGGAGGAAAGCCAATGTCACCCCGGTCTTCAAAAAAGGCAAGAAGGAGGAGACGGGCAACTACAGGCTGGTGAGCCTGACCTCCGTCCCTGGAAAAGTGATGGAATTTCCAGGCACGTGGAGGACAAGGTGCTCAGGAGCAGCCAGCATGGGTTCACCAAGAGGAAATGATGCTTGACTAACCTGATTGATAGCCTTCTATGGTGGGGTGACTGGCTGGATAGATGAGGGCAGAGCGGTGGATGTCATCTATCTGGACTGCAGCAAGGCTTTTGACACCGTCCCTCACAGCATCCTCCTGGGCAAGCCCCAGAAGAGTGGGATAGATGGGTGGACAGTGAGGTGGATTAGGAACTGACTGGATGACAGGACCCAGAGGGTGGGGATCAGCGGTGCCGAGTCCAGCTGGAGGCCTGTGGTGTCCCCCAGGGGTCAGTCCTTGGTCCGGTCCTGTTCACCTTATTCATTAACGACCTAGATGAAGGGATGGAGTGCTCCCTCAGCAAGTTTGCTGATGACACCAAACTGGGAAGAAGAGCTGAGAGCCCTGAGGGACCTGGACATCCAGAGGGACCTGGACACACTGGACACCTGGGCGGCGAGTAACCTCATGAAGTTCAACAAGGGCAAGTGTAGGGTCCTGCACCTGGGGAGGAATAACCCTAGACATGCCTACAGGCTGGGGACCGACCTCCTGGAGAGCAGCCCCGCAGAGAGGGACCTGGGCGTCATGGTGGACRACAAGTTGACCATGAGGCAGCAGTGTGCCCTCGTGGCCARGAAGGCCAATGGGATCCTGGGGTGCATTAAGCAGAGCGTCTCCAGCAGGTCGAGGGAGGTGATTCTGCCCCTCTRCTCAGCCCTGGTGAGGCCGCACCTCGAGTMCTGTGTGCAGTTCTGGGMTCCCCAGTGCAGGAGGGAYGTGGAGCTGCTGGAGAGAGTCCAGCGCAGGGCCACAAAGATGATTAGGGGTCTGGAACATCTGCCCTATGAGGAAAGGCTGAGAGAGCTGGGCCTGTTCAGCCTGGAGAAGAGAAGACCGAGGGGGGACCTGACCAGGGGCTATAAGCACCTCAAGGGAAGGAGTGAGGACGAGGCCGGCCTCTTCTCAGTGGTGGCCAGCAACAGGACTAGAGGAAACGGCCACAGACTGAAGCATCAAAGGTTCCACAGGAACTTAAGGAGAAGCTGATCAACAGGGGCAGCAGGGAGCGGGCACGGCGCCTCCCTGCGGTTTTGCTCCTCTTTAGGTGCAAGAGCTTGCGCTTCTCAGCCCCTCGAGATGTTCCTGTTTTCAGTTTTGCCTCTATTTCGCCTTTATTTTGCCTTTATCATTTGCCTAGCGCAGCGCGGCCTTACCCTGTCTCCGCGCTCTTTCCACGGGCAATGCCCCGTCCCGGGCACGTGGGGGCAGCGCGGCGCCTCGGCCGCGGCCGCACCGCCCTCCGTCCACGGCGCGGCGGAGAGCATTGCGCATGCGCAGCCTCCGGCCTCATAGCCGCATGCGCAGAATTTTCCCCTCGTGCGAATGCGCATGCGCGGAGGCAGCCTTTAATATACGGGTGCCGACTCCTAGCGCTGAGCGCATGCGCGGAGTCCTTCCGTACGCGCATGCGCCGATTGATTTGTGCGGGGGGGGTGGGCTGCGTTTTGGCGCACGCGCAGTGGAGCGCACCCACGCCTGCGCGGTGCACATGCGCAGTGCGGGGCGCGGAGGGGCCGCGCCGGGCACCGGCTCCGGGCGCTGCCCCTGGGCCCCGCGCGGCCCCGGCCCTGGCCCCGGCCGCGGGCGGCTCCACGCGGGGCTCCCGGCTCGCCGCACGGTGGATGCGTCCCCGCCACCCTCCCTGGCGCGCGGGCAGCCCCCGCGTGGGCGGCGTGTCCTGCGCTGCGGCGCGGCAGGCCCACGCGGGGATTTGCCGCCTTCTTACACGCGCTCCTTGGAGCCTCCGGCTGGCGGGAGCGAGCGCTGAGCAGCGGCTGTGACCGTGTGTGCGCGTGTGTATGCAGGCACCACGGGGACACGCGTGTGCACATGTATGCATGCACAGCCACGGGGACACACGTGTGCACATGTATACACAGCCACGGGGACACGCGTGTGCACATGTATGCATGCACAGCCACGGGGACACGTGTGTGCACATGCATGCACAACCAGAAGGACACACGTGTGCACATGCATGCACGCGCAGCCACGGGGAACACGTGTGTGCACATGCATGCATGCGCAGCCATGAGGACACGTGCACACACATTTACATGCATGCACACACGCACACATATTTACATGCATGCATACATGTCTGCACAAGTGTCCATGCACACATGCACGTGCATGCATAATGTGCACAAGTGTGCATACACACATGCACATGCATACATGTGTGCACAGGTGCCCATGCACATGCATGCATACACATGTGCACAGGTGTCCATGCGCACATGCATGCATACAGGTGTGCACAGGTGTGCATACACACATGCACGCATAGACACATGCATGCATACACACGTGCACAGGTGTGCATGCACACATGCATACACGTGCAGGTGTCCATGCGCACACGCATGCACACACATGCATACACATGTGCACAGGTGTGCGCGCACACACACACACATGTGCACACATGCACAAGCATACATACACCCCGAGGGCTGCCTGGATCCCGCTTCCAGGGCTCCACCGGGATCGGGAGAGGGGCCGCACGGAGGACAGGGAGGCTCCCGCACGCCACAGGCGGGTTAACCGCACACGGCTCCCGGGGGCAGCGGCGCGCCTGCCCCCTTCCCGGGAAGGGCCCCAGCATTCCCAAGCTGGCACGGGAAGGCAGCAGCTCCGCCTGGAGCACGGAGCCGGGAGCCGCCACCCACGCGCTCCACTCCGAGTCACGCACCCACCCCACCGCTCCCATGGGCGCTGCGGGCCCGGCGCCCCCCTGGGACACGGCTGTGCCCCGAGGTGGGCTCTGCGCCCCCGCGAGCGCCCAGCCCCACGGCAGACACCGGAGCAGCCCCCCGGCCGCGAGCCARGGGGGCGGCGGGGGGCGCCGCGGCCGTATGGAATCGTCTTTATTACCGGTTTAATCTCACAGTCGGTAGCGTTACATGAGATAAAGCACTGGACAGGACTGGAAAAAAATAATAAAAATAAAAAAAGAAGGCCTCTGGAGACAGCATGCAAACAGTGCGATGAGTTTAAAGCAAAACAACCCCAAAATAATAATAATAATAATAAAAAACCAACGCGGCTGGGGGGCCGCGGGGGCGGCGCCCCTGACCATCACTTCTGCCGTCGGCGCTTCCTCGGTGCCCGCGGGTCCGGATCAGCGGAGCGGGGGCTGCTGCGTTCCGGCTCTTGCTCCCCCTCGTATCCGTCCTCTCGCTTCCTTTTTTCTGTTGTTGTATTTTTTTTCTTTTTTTTTTCCCTTTTTTTTTTTTTTTCCTTCTTTTAATTACATTAAAAAATAAGATTCGTACTATGAAGTAAAAGGCCCCGGCGCCCGGCGGCGCCCGGCTTGAAATAATAAAAACAAACAAAAAAAAAAACAAAAAAAAAAGGACGAACAAATTGAGAACAACAAAAAACACCCAGGAAACAAACAAATAACAAAAAAAAAAAGCATGGGAGGAAAAAAATATTTTAAAAAAACCAAAAAACCACAAAAATAACTAAAAACCTGACCCAAAATAACGGGATCGATTTGGAAGTTTGGAAGCGAGCGCGGGGTGGGGGGGGTGCTCCACGTCCCCCCCCCCCTCCGGCCGCTGCTGCCGCTCAGGGCCGGTCCTGCCCCCGCTGGCACGGGGGAGGGGAGCGGGGAGGCGGGGCTTGCATGGGCGGGGCAGGGTGTGTCCGGGCGCCGCCCCTCGAGGCCCCGCCCCCCTGCTCACAGGTAGAGCTCCTTGTCTTTGATATGCGCTAGCTGCTCGCGGAGCTGGCGGAAGGGCGGCCGCTGCGCCGCGTCCAGCGTCCAGCAGCGCCGCATCACCTCGTACACGGCGCCCGGGCAGCCGTCCGGCGCGTCCATCTTGTAGCCCTTCTCCACGCGGGGCACCACGTCCTTCAGGGGCTGCAGGGATGGCCCGTGGGGACGCCCCATGGGATACATCCCCCTGGACACACCCCGTGGGGACGTCCCCATGGGATACACCCCCATGGACACACCCCGCGGGGACGCCCCATGGGATACACCCCCATGGACACACCCCGCGGGGACGCCCCATGGGATACATCCCCCCGGACACACCCCGCGGGGACGCCCCATGGGATACA
>PTEX01000021.1:6718514-6797799 GCA_003342815.1 Eudromia elegans
CGGCCCGCAGCATCCCGGGGACCGCCCGCAGGAGCCGCTGCGGAGGGAACCGCGAGGCCCGCGAGGCCCCGCGGAGCTTTCCCGCCGCTCCCCGGCCGTGCGGGCCCGCAGGCGGGCGGCTCTCGGCACCGGGGCCCCCCCGCGGCACCGCCGGGCCCCGGCCCGCCCGCCGCAGCGTGGGCTCCGTGAGAAGGACCCACGGATCTGTTTATCCGGAGGCCGTGAGGAAGAGGAGGAGGCCARGAGCCCAGCAAGGGGACAGTCCGAGGGAACCGCGTCCTCGCTCCTTCCCCTCGGGGGCCGGAGGAGCCGCTTCGGCTCCGCTTTCCAACAAAACCGCCCAATTCCGTCCCCTCGGCCGCTCTTGCCCTTCCCCGTCCTCCCACTGGGGTTGCCTTTCACTCCAGGCCCCTGATCTCCAGGTCCCCAGTCCTGCTCCCCACGGGTTGGCGCCCCATGAGATCAGCAGCCCTTCATTAGTGCACCCCAGGGAGGCCTTCTGCTGACGAGGGGCTGTTTAGCCTCAGTGGTGTTAATATTAATCCGCTTATCTGCCCCAGCGCTGTAAAACACCCATATACACAGGGGGGAAAAAAAAAATCCATCCCACTGCTCTTTCTTTATATCTGCCCTTGGTTATTGCAGGCCTTATCGGGACGCGCGGCCGTCACCGAGGGCAGCAACGTCACGCGAGGACTCCAGCGAACGGGGCCTCCGGTCCTCGGCCRGGATCAGCATCCCGTGTTCGCGGGTGGCTTCGGGAGGGCCGAAGCCGCGGCGGGAGCAGCTTCCTGCAGGGCTGCTGGGCCGAGTCGYGGAGAGCCTCTGCATGGCGTGGACACGGTGTCACAGCCCGCTGCCCCTCAGCCGGCTCGGATAGGAACCTCGTGTCTTGCATTGCACCGTCCTTCCAGGTGTCCTTCAAGGCCTCTGCAGCGGAGCTGGAAAATGCTATAGCTCGGACCTAGCCCTCAAAGTGTGCTCTGGACCTCCCTTCCTCACCCTTGCTTTTCCTGCAGTATCCGCGTGGTGACATCGAATGATGACGATGGCACTCGACGAGGCTGCTCAGGCCGGTTAAATGCACTTGGGTGGGCCTGAGGTTCTGTCGCTTCAATGTTTCCTAATAAAATGGTGACCCCAGACTCAAGGGCCCCTGTCTCTTTCAGCAAACTTGAAGTGGCGACGTCAATACCTTCATTGGATCTATTCGGAGTTTCTCCACCCATCAGTGGAGAGCAGAGCATACGGTCCTGCCCACACCTGAAGTCCAATTTTACTACTCGTCATCTTCTACAGCCGTTAGTGAAGACCAGGCAGCACCTGGACAGAGGTGGACAAAGAGCTACTCCTTTTCCTTTAAACTTGTGTCCCGCGTCTGAACAGCTCCCTTCCCTTGCTGGAATCTCCCCGCGTTCTTGKGTAATCGGCCTGCCCGTTTCCTTCCCCAACATGCCGTTTCATTTCTCTCTCTTCTTGGAAGTTTTTGTGCAATGCCTGATGAGTGACTGGTATTTGGACCTGAAAGAAGCTCTTATTGGTCAGGATCTGTGGTTATGGTGGGGCAAATGCAACCCATGGGATCAGATTCAAGAGCCTTGCGTGCTGCGCTGAATGGTTATGCTTGTTCCTGTATTGTTGCCTGCCAGTTCTTGGGTTGGCTAAGRCATCTTTGCGTGCAAGTAAACAACTAGTAGCACTGGGACAAGCAGCAGATGAGGCGTCTGGCTCTACTGGCATGGATTGACTGAGAGCCAATGTAAACTCATGGGTTTGAGTTGGAGAAAGTCTTGTTTTGCTGTGAAAACACTGTTGCCCCATCCAGGAATGCTAGCAGCCTGACTTTCTTAACAAAGACAGACTGTCTGCCCTGCTCAGGAGGCCCCAAGGGCTCAGATAGGCTCAATCTGACCCCCAARGACTACAACACTCACACCCCATGTGCCCTGGAACCGATGGTAATCACAGTCATGGTGAGACACAAACATCTGATGACCACAGCAGTGGGCAGTCCCCTACTTCTTTCCCTGCTTTTAGGGTGGACTCATCTTCTATCCCAYCCTAAGACCCATTTTTTTCTTCCCAAGTGAGTTCAGTAGTCCAGGCTGTAGGCTGGCTCATCTCAAGGGAGGCCCATTCTCCTGGGAGTACTTCAAGGGTCATTTCTCCTTCAGATATTAAAGAGTGMTATGAAAGAAATACTGGCCAATGATATTCAGGCGGAAATTCATCAGTCAGCCTGGTTTTGAGAACATTTTACCTCCCCATAGCAAGACGCTCCATGCACCCCATAAAATGTGCTTTAGGACTAATAGCGATGGAATATCTACCATGAAAAATGCTTCACATTGGAAAATCTAAGAAGTGCTAGAAAATGAGCAAGATAAAATATGGGATCTTTGATGAATTCACTTTATTAGATGACCTTCACGGGGTGCTACCAGACCAGGCTTTTGCCCCACCTGGCAATTACCAGGGCAATAGATAAGCCCACAGGTCAGCTCGAGCTCTTCTGGGGGAAACGCAGCTTGGTCTGGAAGTGCTCACATCTTTTGTGCTTCATTGATAGACTATAGATAGGTGTCATGTCCACCTTTCTGCCATCACGAACGCTGAAGTCCAGACGCTGGAGCAGGGTGGACAAGAAAAGGAAGACCTGCCATCTGGCAATGGTCTCCCCAATGCACCTCCTTTTCCCCAGGCCAAAAACCACAACTTTCTCAGCCTCCAATTTGTTCACTTCAGTCCCTTCAGCACTGAGGAAGCGCTCTGGGTTGAAAGCCATTGGATCCTTCCAAAGTTTCCTGGAAAGGAAAGCACCAGATCTGAAGGTGATGTGTCTCCTGCCCCTGGGAGCAGGAGGCACTGGAAGGCGGCAGCTTAGGAAAGTCAGGAGAAGTTTTAAGATAGAATATCCCTGAAGAGAGCAGTTTCCTACCTCTCTCTCTTCTCTGAATCTTAAAGTTGATTCATGCCACTTCTGCACATAAAGGTCACTATGGGAGCATCACTTCTCAACTCTTAATACTTAGACCCCATATCACCTCTCTTTACAGCACCCTCGCTTTGACCCGACTATCTTCTGCAGCCTCCTAAACTTGGGAATTCACTGTCCCACTGTGTATTTCCTTTGCAGACTTGTGCTGGCTCCTGAAAATCCCTTGCTTTCCCTATCTGAAGAGAGGGCTCCAAAGGGGCTGGTATTTTGAGTACCTTTCCCAGGGTTGAGGTGACCCCAGAAGAGGTTTAAGTGTACATTGCTGCAGGAGGTTTGCTGCCTCTGGAGCTACTTACTCATCGTGATTCACTTGCCACTGATTGACAAACACACAGCGGTCCTTTGGCACATAGTAGCCATTCAGCACGGTGTCCTTGGTTGTGCTAAAGAGAGAGAAGAGAACTGAGAATTTAGAAAGCAAAGAGGTTCTTCTGCATCCTCTGTGGATGTGTTCCTTGATGCTGATCACGTGGCTCAAAGGTGGCTTTAGAAGAGGCATTTCCCATGAGCTAGACCCATGTGCAACCCTTGCCTAAGCTGGTTGGAGTATCTTCAGCAAAGTCAACGAAGGGTAAGGGTTGTTCTTTGGGAGCTACTAGGTGAGCCTCCTTATGGAGCTCTGAGCTCATGATATAGCCATTACTGCATAAATTGATATTACTATAAATTGATAGTATGCTCACTATCTGCATGGTAGTAACATTATGCTTGTACATCAATAAATCCAGACTGTCCCTTCACCTCCTTCGCAACCCCAGCACTTACCAGTGTGGGATGGTGAAGGGCAGGAAGGAGGAGTGCCGGAACATCTCCAGGATGAAGGCTTCTGTGTAGGGCAGCAAGCTTCGGTCCGAGAGCCTCGGTCTCCTCTCCTGGCCAATGGTCTGATCTGCGGGTGGTCGAGAGCGAGAAGCTGGTTGGAGCCAGCTTTTGGCAGAGGCAGTTCAGCCCTGGCAGGAATGGACCCATGAGCTCACCTAGCTCTTCCTGGATCCTCTTCTGGATGTCAGGATATGTCACAAGATACATGAGACTCCAGGAAATGGCAGTTGTGACAGTGTCAAAACCTGGTCAAAAAGGAAAGAATACATAGACCAGGCCTGTAGAATATGCAGGCACATGCTGCAGCTTGCTGGCTAACCGGCATGAGCAGCAGCCTTGCATGATCAAGAAAGCAGAGGGTCTCCTGGTCACACAGTAAGGTTTGGGAGGTTTATCCTGTTACAGAAAGCTTTGCCAAGAAATACCCATGGGCTCCGTTCTGCACTCAGTCGTCCTGGTTCACTCCTGTCATAGGTCAGTTTTATCTTGCATAAATCCCTTGGAATCAGGGAAGGTTCCTCAGAGCAACCCAAAGAAGAATCAGGCCCAGCAATTACACCTCTGTCTCAATCTTCTCCTCCTACCTTCATTGAAATGTGTGAAATCAGCTCCGTCTGGTTAAGAACTCAGGAGGTCTAAGAGATACAGAGGAAGGAGCTTGGACCCTCTCAAGATCATTGTGTGGAACATTAACTGACATCTCTCCTAGGAACCCTGAACCATGGACCATGCCCTTCACTTTTTCCTGAAACATCCCTCCAAAGCTACTTTCCTATGTGGGTCTCTGGGGTTGTCTCTGGAAGAACCATCAAAGACCAGAGACCAGGAGTCTCCGACTTCAGACCCAAGCTGGCTCCCTGGTGTTGGACACAAGGAAGCACCAAGCTGCGACATGAGGAGCCTGGGAGTACCTGCAGTAGCTGAGGGACCGATGGGGAAGTTACCTGCTCCAAAAAGGTCATTCACGAGGTTGACAATTTTTTCCTTAGGGATATTTTCTTCCGTTTTTTCCTCCAGGCATTGGTCAATCAGGGAGTCAGTGACGTCTCGGATGTTGTTCTGAAACGAAGAGAGGACAAGTCACATCAACCCAGTAGCACTGGGGTGTCAGCGAGCAGCCACCTGCGATTCCCTGCTGGGGAAACCACAGCAGCACCTGAGCTCTTGCAGTTATAGACACCTCCCCTGCTTTGTCTATACTGTTTTTCCAAGCTATGACAATGAGGAGATGGACAGCTGAAATTGCAAAATATCACAATAGCTTTCTTGGAAAACAGACGGGAGATGATTCTGCCACCCTAAGGAGAGGAGCTGCATATTAGAGGAAGGCAACCACAGTGGGKTTTTTGATGGCACCTTTGTAAAGGGCAACTGGTTCAGTTCCCAGAGGTGACAAATGCCCTTTTTGCTATTGTGAGGTACTGCAAGATCAGTTTTGGTCAGCTATCACCATGTTGTGGGTTTTTGTTTTGTTTTGTTTTCCAATCCATGCAGAAATGAGTTAGGAACTTTTCGATCTTTCTTGATTTGTACCTCTTCCAAGTCCTCCCAGAAAAGCACCATAGAATTAAGGAATATCAGCCTCCTGGCACTAGCTTGCTTAGTAATCTTTAGAAARGATCCTTCGGTGACCCACGGACCATAGACTCTAAACCTAACCCAGCCCATGTTCTTGAGGAGCATGAGTGGGCACAATCTGGACCAGGGAGGGCCACGGCAGTAGGAGGGCAGAGCCTTTCAGCAGAGCTCCACAGCCTGACCTTGGCGCTCCAGGGCATGGCAGGTGATTCTGTTGACAGAAGTCCAACCAGTAAAATGCCCCTATCTCACAGAAGAGGACTGCAGTGCTAGACTACACGTGCGTGAGGCTGCGGGTGAGTGAGTCCACAACTGGACATGCCTGAAGAATTCTTACTGAGTGTAGGAACAGCTGGAAGAATTTAGATGCTCTTTCATTTAACATGGCTCCACTTGACTGCAAGTGGAAAACCAACTCATTAATGCAGGATGGTGGAGAGTAGGAAGTCAGTCCTGGGGCGGTGAGCATCCTGCAAGTCCTTACCTTGTCAAAGGTCTCATAGTGCTCTTTGACAATTTTCTGCTGGAAACGAATGAATCGCTGATTGAAATCCTTAAATAAATCCATAGCACGGCTGGGAAGATACTGCAGTATGGGGATGAAGTCTGCAGGGTTGCCAGAAGCGGCCACGTCTACAAATTGGTCGGATGCATTCACTATGCTGAGCAGCTCCTGGTCATTGTGGTCGTAACGCCGGCCAAAGCAWATGGCACAGATGACATTAGCCACGGAGACCACCACGTACCGGTAAGGGTCGAAGCTCTTCTGCTCTTCCATCACCTGCAGGAGCTTGGTGACCAGRTASTCGGCCTCCTTGGAGACGTGCTCCTCCAGGAGGGAGATGGATGAGGAGGTTGGGCTGAGAGTGAGGGAGAAGGTCTTCAGGGCRTTCTGSGCCAGTTTTCTACGGGCTTTCCACACCTCCCCAGTCTCAGAGCTGAAGGTCAAGCTCTGGCCATCGGTGACATAGCGGAAGCTGTGGAGGTCAGGGCGCCCCATGAAGTCCTCCCCTTGCTTCACCAGGGCTTGCTTGATGGTGTCGAGCCCACTCAGCACCAGCACGGGCCGCRTGCCGATCCTGATCTCCATCACGTCTCCGTACTGCCGGCTGAGCTTGGTGAGCGCCAGGTGCGGATCCTTCTTCAGCTGCAGCACGCTGCCCAGGATGGGGAGGCCTCTTGGTCCCGGGGGCCTCTTCAGCCCCTTGGGCACGGSTTGTTGCTTGAAGGCCTTGACGAGCAGGAAGACCAGGCAGAAGAYGGCAGCCGCAATGAGGATCTCAGTGGCCGAGAGAATGCCCGGGCTTCCCGCCAGCRACATGGTGGCSKTTTTTTGGTTTTGCTGCTGGCACTTCCAAGTCCTAAAATAGTTAAACAGAAGTGCAGCACAAAGTCAGAGTTAGCAAGAGGTACAGTCCCACAGAAGTCTCTGGTTCCTCACGCTCAGGAGAGGCACCAAGTGCCRTTAAACAGTTAAGGGCAATTAAGCCAAGTCTCAGTAATTGAAATCTCTTCATAAGGTAGCTGGAGCTCTTGTCTCTCAAGCTCTTTCACTGAGAGGCCAGGACATGTAAACACAGAAATCACCTCCCTTTCCTTGTCCCTATCTAAAGCTCCCTTATTGAGTGACTTGGAGGGACAACTGCCTTCAGCTCCAAACACTTATGTCACTTACAGGGGACCCTCTGAAGCCCATGATTTACCCCTCCCTGCAGCCTGCAAGAGCAGGGGATGAATGAGCCCTTTCATAACGTGATGGTAGATAGGGGATCTGTTGAGTTTAGCAGGTCTTTTCTCGTGGATTTTCTTAGCCTGAGCGAGTTCTGCATTACTCCTGGAGCTTCACCCCCAGGATCCCAACTCCTGCTGCAGCAGTCGCAGCCCCTGCCCAGACGCGGCAGCCTCTGGGACACGGCACAGAGAGCGGCAGCCCCAAAAGCGCAGGGAGGGAAGGATGGGGAGGCAGCAACTCCACAAAGAAGCTGGCCCCGTGTCCAGCAAAGATGTATCTTTGTGAGAGGGTAAAGCCAGACCGGAGGTACCCAGGCTCTTGGCGAGCTCCTACCTGCAGGTCCTGTCAGTGGAAAGGGCTGGTTTGGCCGCCCACGTCTGCCCACCTCTCCTGCAGAGTGGCCTGGATCCTCTTCTGCCCCTGGGTCTTCTTGTCCTGCAGCCTGCAAGACCGTGGCTTTATATACACAACCTTACAACCTGGCTGGCCGTTTATCCCTGTGGGATTAGGAGATAACGGAAGAGTAGCTATCCATTAACAAAGGGGCTGAGCCCAGCTGGAGCTGGCCCAGGAAAGCTGGGCAGATACTGCCCCAGCTCCAGCAGCTCTGAGAGATGACCAGGGCTTCCCCTGGCCACCCCGATGTCTCCGCTGTGGAGCCTAGGATGGGGACGCAGAAGGGGTGGTCATGGTGCCATGCTGGYGAGGATGGCAACACGTTCCCACCTTGTGTGGCTCTAGCCCTTCTGCAGGAATCTCACCAAAGGCCTTTCCTGGGGTGAAAAGACCCTTTTTTGGAGTGAACCAGCCCACAGACAGGGCGCTGGAGGGACTTGGAGGTGCAGACAAAGCAGCGCGGATGGGAACTGGGGGCCAAGAGGAGGCAGAGGAATGGGGGGTGCAGCACCCCAGTCCTCCTCTCCAGCACCCCTCCGCCCCCTCCCTGGGCACCTGCCAGCAGGTTAACGATTGCCTGGCTTTGCGTGAGAAGCCGCTGGCTGAATTTCCCCACTCGCCAGCCCCCTGGGCCAGATCAGGGGGACCTGGGAAGAGGGAGGGCGGCGCGGGGAGGAAAGTTCAAGGAAAGCGGGGAAGGGGCAGTTGGGGAAGAAGGGAGTGGGGGAGTGAGCAGCCCCCTGGGCACCTCCTGCCTTGCGCCCCATGAGGACTGTGCTGGGCAGGGGTTCCCGCTGCTCCAGTTTTCCACCTTGCCCAAAGTCTTTCCTCCAACCRCACAATTTTTGGACCTGGCTTTTGGACCTTTGGACCAAATGAGGTTGTGGCCACCAAGAAATGCGGTGTGAGGCCCCAGTATCCAGAGAAATTGGCTAAAGAGKCTTCTCTTGGATTTCTGCCTCCACGGCAGAAGTGAACTCTGCAGGTAAAACAGGGCAGGGAAAAGGCCAATCCGTGTTCCCTTGCTCCATCCTCCTCGCTCTGTCGGGAGCACGGCGAGTGGATCCGGAGCAGAGCGCTGCTCTCTCCTGGGCTACCTCGCTCCTCGGGAGGCCCYGTAGCCAGCGGCAGCGATGGCGCAGGGCTGCCCGTGCGGGCACGGGGCGAGGCGGGTGGCAGGAGCCAGTGGCCCGGGTGCAGCGGCRGCCGGGTTAACGATTGCCCAGGCTTGCGTGAGAAGGCAGCTGGCGCCGGGGCAAACGGGCATCGAGCAGCAGCAGGGGCGGCCGGCGGGGCGGAGGGCAGCCCCGAGAGAGCAGGGGTGAAAGGGGCAGCACGGGGCAAGGCCAGGGCAGGTCACCCCTCCAAATCTCCCCTTCCGAGCCACGAGGGACAAAACCAAGCCCACGCTTCGGCCACGCGTTTTGAGCGGTCTTTTTGGAAGCGAAGCAGGAGTTTCGCCCCAGTCAAAGCTGAGCTAATATTTCATAAATATTTTTGACATCTGTTCTAATCGGGATGCTTGATGGTAGCGTCCGGGCGCGTTAGCACTCGGCACAAACACGGGCGGCTTGTGTTCCGTGTGGTAACCGCCAAGTTCGTGCGCTGGGCAGATGCACCAGCCCCACGCGCCGCGTCCCGCCAGGCCGGCCGCTGCCTCCTCCCGCGCTGGCACTGGGGTGGCCGCTCGCCCTCCATGGGCGCCTGCTTGTGGCTGGCTTAGGAAGGCGGTGGGTGGCTCAGTGCCAGCGCCTCGACCCACGCGTGTGCCCGCGGGCCCGCGCGGAACACGCTGCGTGGCCGAGGGAGCGTGCAAGGACGAGCATGCCCATGTGTGGGCGTGTGCGGGGCGCGCGGGGGAGCGCACATGCTCGCCGCGTGTGCGCAAGGACTGTGGGTCACGTTTGCACTCGCGGGAGGGCACGTGCATGCCAAAGTGCGCCCCGGTGCAGCAGAAGGGAGCACTGATGTGGACTGGGCGGCTGGGTGTTCCCGGGGATGGAGACTGAGTACCGGTGCCACGAGGGCAACCCACTCACAGGGCTGCACAYGGGCTGGGCTCGCTGTCCCCACACGGGGGACAGGGGCTGTGGGGAGAGGACTCTGTTCTGGGGCAGGCAGAGCAGCAGGTCATGGTCTGATGTGTCCCCCCCTGCCTCTAAGGGGACTTCAGCACGGGGCGGCTCCTGGGCCCCCCGCCCATCAGGGGGCGCGGGGGCTGCCGTGAGCGGCGCCGCGCTGACCCCGGTGCCCGCTGCTCTGCTTCCACCGCCGCCCTTGTCCCTTTAAAAGTCATTTCCCCCCCACCCATAGCGTGACTGCGAGTGACCGGGGCGGCCCGGGTCAGTCCGGAGAGCTTGGGCGTCCCGGCCCTTCTCACGCGATGGCCCCGCGGTCACCAGTCCCGGGGCGGKGGGGACCCCCTCGGCCCCTCTGCTTCGGCCCCGGCACCAGCCCTTGGCCTGGGGACAAAGTTTGGGCRGCCGCACGTCCCCTTTTGGCAGCTCCTGGCCCTACATCGCGGTCCGTCCTCCCGGGGGGACCGCACACAGGACCCCCGTGGCGCCCTTGCCCAGCTCCCAAACCCCGGGAGCGAGTCGAGGTGGCGGCAGAGGGAGGGGACAGCAGCCCGCTGTCCCCAGCACAGGCTGGCGGGGCCGGGCGCGCTCCGGCCGCATGGCCCCTGCCCCGAGGCGCCTTCAGGCTTCGGGCTGAGCTCTCCGGCCGCTCGAGGGGGCGAACGGAGCCCGGGAAGCCCTYCTCGGGTCAGGCGGCAGCTCGGAGCGGGAGGGACCCGGCTCAGTCCCGACATGCGCAGCCAGAGCTGCGGCCGGTGCCGCACGCGGGCACGGAGGCTGCTCTCGCTGCTTCCAACGGGACCCCGGGGACGTGCCCGGCGTCCTAGGTACCCCTGGTCCCTGCGGACCTCGTCGGGACGCTCCCCCGGGACAGTCCCAGTCCCGACCAGCTCCAGCGGCTCCTCGCCCCCGGCAGGACGGGCCCCACGGGGAGGAGCGACACGGGGCCGGGGCGCGCCAGGGCCAGCAGGGGCGCGCGGGGGACACCGTGCTCTGCCCCGGGGGGCGGCGGGAGGCGRCCGGCGGGACCGGGCGCCTTTAAGAGGCTGCCGGTAGCGTGACTGCGAGCGACCGGGGCGGCGTAGGTTGCCCAAACATCCCGGCCGCTTCGCACGCGATGCCCCCTCGGGCCACCCGGCTCGGGCATCCCGCGCGCCCCCGGCCGCCCGCCCCGCCGGGGCCGCGTCCCGCCCCGCTCCGCTCTTTGGACGCCGGGAGCCGCCGCCGAGCGGCTTCTCACGCGAAACGCGCCGGTCTTTAACCCGACACCCCCCTCCCCGCCTCGCCCCCAGCCCGAACTCCCTCCCGGGCCGCCCGTCGGGGCCGTCGGGGCCGCGGCAGCAGCTGGGACCCCGGGCGAGGAAGGCGCCCCCTTCCCGGGGCTGCTCCGGCCCCTGCGCAGGGGCTGCCCGCCCCCACGGGACCCCCGCGATGGCCCCGAGGGGACGGTCCCGCCCTCGCCCCGATCCCCGTTCCGTGGCGCAGCCCCCGTCCCTTCCGCCGCCCCGGAGCCGCTGGGGCGGGGGCGGGGGGTCCGGGTTAATTATTTAGGAATTTGGCTTTGATTAGGCTTGGACCACGTGACGAGAGGCCGCTGGGCCAATCAGGGCGAGCAGCGATGCATATAAAGCAGGCGCCGAGGGCTGTCAGGCACCTGCGGGAGGATCGGGCTCCTCTGCCGCCTGCGGGGACAGAGGCTCCGCTACCCCGAGGTGAGTCCCGCTCCTCTGTCCCCCACCCTGGGACTGTCCCTGCTCCAGGACAGAGCCCCCCCGCCTGCAGGGTGAGCASCCCCTTCCCCGACGGCTCCCCCAGGGCATCCCCGGGGGCTGCAAACCTGGCGGGTGCCCCTCTTGGGCATCTGCTCCTTCCCGACGGGATTTCAGTTTCTGGAGGAGTTTGGGGTTGCTGGATGCCAACGCTCAGTGATCCTAGAYCCTGCACTTTGCTCTGCAGCCGTGGGCTGGGAGGGGGGTCTCTGAGCTGAGCCTGCCATCCCCGAGGCATCCGTCGGGAAAGAGCTCTTTGCTTTTTCCAGCCCTTTTGAGATTCCATAATGGGGCATTGAGGACTACGGAGCCCTCGGAGCACCAGCTACCCTTCTTGATCAGGGATCTTTAGAGGGAGTTGTGATAATCTAAACACCCGCTGMTTGCTCTGTTTAGTTTGCTCATGAGCAAACTCAGGGTGAGCAACCCAGGATAATTCACTTCTCTACTCAAACACTCTTGAAAATAGTAGGGAAAGAGTATTTCTGATCTTAAAAGAGCAYGTTTCTTATCCTGGCATGCAGAAAAGCAGCCGCATTAACCATTTCTTTCCCTATGTGCTAGGTAAGCCCTGCTTTTAACTGCAAGTTAGGAGGGGGTCTTAGGAAAGATTTGGCTAGTAGAGACATGCTCTGTCTGCAAGCGCAAGCTGCACTAGTGCATTTAGGAAGAGGCTTAAATCCRATGGGATAATCAGTAGTGGGGACAGGAGAATATCCCTTCATCCCCTCCGGGCTTTTTGGTGAGGACAAATATGTGGCTGATCTGATGGGGACGCAGGTATCTCCTGCCCATGATGCGATGAGACCTACCCAGGGCTGGAGCACACAGAGGTGCTGATGTGCAGGAAAAAAAAAATGCAGCTGCCACAGGCTGCCTCCTGAGCAGCTTTTCCCTGCTTAGGGTGTTTGCATCCACCTGGATTACAGTGCTATGCTTTCACTGTGAAATATGTACCTCAAAACTGCAGGTGCCTCCTGCGGCTTTCTTCCCCAAACGTCTCTTATTCACTTTTTCTTTTATTTTCTTTTTTTCTTTTCTTTTTTCTTTTTTTTGGAATATGAACGTTTCTAAACTCCAGCAGCAAAAAAACTAAAAAAATCACCATGTCGCTGGCGGGAAGCCCGGGCATTCTCTCGGCCACTGAGATCCTCATTGCGGCTGCCATCTTCTGCCTGGTCTTCCTGCTCGTCAAGGCCTTCAAGCAACAACCCGTGCCCAAGGGGCTGAAGAGGCCCCCGGGACCAAGAGGCCTCCCCATCCTGGGCAGCGTGCTGCAGCTGAAGAAGGATGCACACTTGGTGCTCACCAAGCTCAGCCGGCAGTACGGAGACGTGATGGAGATCAGGATCGGCACGCGGCCCGTGCTGGTGCTGAGTGGGCTCGACACCATCAAGCAAGCCCTGGTGAAGCAAGGGGAGGACTTCATGGGGCGCCCTGACCTCCACAGTTTCCAGTACATTTCGAATGGCCAGAGCTTGGCCTTCAGCCACGACACGGGAGACGTATGGAAAGCCCGCAGAAAGCTGGCCCAGAACGCCCTGAAGACCTTCTCCCTCACTCTCAGCCCARCCTCCTCATCCATCTCCCTCCTGGAGGAGCAYGTCTCCAAGGAGGCCGAGTACCTGGTCACCAAGCTCCTGCAGGTGAYGGAAGAGCAGAAGAGCTTCGACCCTTACCGGTACGYGGTGRTCTCCGTGGCTAATGTCATCTCTGCCATATGYTTTGGCCGGCGTTACGACCACAATGACCAGGAGCTGCTCAGCCTCGTAAGCTTCAACAACGAATTTGGAGAGGTGGCTGCTGCTGGTAACCCTGCAGACTTCATCCCCATGCTGCAGTATCTTCCCAGCCGTGCCATGGATTTATTTAAGGACATTAACARGCGATTCAGCTCCTTTGTGCAAAAAAACATCCAGGAGCATTACAGCAGCTTCGATAGGGTAAGAATCCAGAGATTGCTCTGGACAGCCTCTGCTTCTCTTTGCTCCTCATTCTGTAGCTGCCTCTGCCTTTCRTAGTGTTCTCTAGCTGACTGTGCTGCCTCTTCCCCAGGAGCACATCCGGGACATCACGGACTCGCTCATTGAGAACTGCCAGGAGCACCAGGCAGGGGACAGCAGCAGCGTCCCACTCTCCAGCGAGAAGATAATGAATATTGTCAATGACCTCTTTGGGGCAGGTGAGTCTCATGCTGCGGTCCTAAGCTATACGCACGATGTGACAGCTGAAGAGCTGTCATCCACCCAGTCCTTCAGCACCCTCACAGCCAGGGAGGTCCCAAGACCCAGGACGAGCTTTTGGGAGAGGTGGTGGTTGAGAGGAAAGTCACAGCAGAGGATAGAGCAGGGAGTCAAAGCCACCCGGATGCCCCTTTTGGGTCCTTGGTATCTGGGGCTGAAGCTGGGCTCCCTAGTGGCTTTTCGGGGATAGGGGAAACTGCTCCAAGGCAAATATGAACTGTGTGTCATTGGCCAAAAAATCTAGAGTATTCTATGTCTATGCAGGCTTCGAGACCGTTACATCTGCTCTATCCTGGAGTCTCCTGTATCTTGCCATGTACCCTGACATCCAAAAGAGGATCCAGGARGAGCTAGGTGAGCTCATGGKTCCATTYCCTCCAGGGCTGGAATCTCTGCCACAGGCTTGTTCCAACCCTCTTCTTCCTCTTGACCACCTGCAGACCGGACCATYGGCCAGGAGAGGAGACCGAGGCTCTCCGATCGAAACTCGCTGCCCTACATGGAAGCCTTCATCCTGGAGATGTTCCGGCACTCCTCCTTCCTGCCCTTCACCATCCCACACTGGTAAGTGCTGCTAGGACTCSATCTAGGGCACTGATAATGAGAGGTCTCTCCAGAGCTTGGCTGCCGCTGGTGCCTCCTGAACCTCCACATTCACCGTCTTGCATCCTTCTCTCCTGCAGTACAACAAAAGACACCGTGCTGAACGGCTTCCACGTTCCCAAGGACCGCTGCGTGTTTATCAACCAGTGGCAGGCGAATCATGACGAGTGAGTATCCCACTCCTATCCAAAGGGCAGGGAAGCTCGCGTTGGCTTCTTGCCGTRACCCAACTAAAGCTTTGACCAAATGTAGTGTGGATTTGGTGCAGCTCCAAGCAGGGACTGCCTGGTTCCCCCTTTTGGGTGGAAAAATGTCCCCTCAGAAGAGACAAAGGCGGACATGGCCTTTAATAATGGGGCCAGTTTTCTTGCATTAGGGATTCAGTAGTGTCAATTTTTTAGGATAACTGGCTTCTGTGTGGGGCTCTGGAGCCCAAAGTCCTTGTGCTACCATAGAGAATCTCCTGGAGGGAGCGAGTCAACTCTGAGCTGATGCGGGTAGAGGATCCCAGGGAGTTACTTTGGAGGAGTGGCTCAAGGGGTGACCCTTCCTAGAAAAGTGCAAGAGACAAAGGGCTAGACCTGAATCTTTCCTATTTAGGAGGCACTGACCTCCTTTCGGTCACTGTATATATTACACAGTGAGCTAAATTCACCCCTAGCGTCAGCATAGGTGAACGCCAGCCTTGGAATAAGGAAAACCTCGCAGTGCTTCTCTCTGTGGGGAGCTGGATCCGCCGCTGTCCRCACCACGGAGCAGGGAAGCGTCGTGCTCAGAGTCTCTCCCTTTCCCGCCCCAGGAAAATCTGGAAGGATCCGTCCGCCTTCAACCCGGAGCGCTTCCTCAGCGCCAACGGCACCAAGGTGGACAGGAYGGAGAGTGACAAGGTGCTGATATTYGGCCTGGGGAAGCGGCGCTGCCTCGGCGAGACCATTGGCCGCTGGGAGGTCTTCCTCTTCCTGAGCACCCTGCTGCAGCAGCTCACGTTCGGCCTGTGYGGGCCCGTGGATGCCTCACCGCAGTACGGCTTCATCATGAAGTACAAGAGCTGCAAGACGTTCCAGGCCCGGCGACGCTTCCCAACGGGAGCACCGTGAGCGCCGCCGCGGAGCTGCTCGCAGTGGCACCGGAGCAGGGGAAACACACCTGCAGACTGAGGAGAAAGGGATGGGAGCTGCTAAGGGAGGGGGGCATTAAAGCACTCTGTGCRTTGGGGCGGCTGCTGCTGCTCCTCCACCTCCTTCCTGGGGGCTGCGGGAGCGAGACCAGCGCCGCGCGGCAGGAGCCCCCGGGCCACGCAGGGCCACACAGCGCTGGGCACGAAGGGGCCGCCGAGCCGCAGCCGCCGCCCCCGTGCACCCTCCCTGTCGCGCGGCCCAGGGCACGTGCCCGGGTGCCACCACGCGCCCGCGCTGCCCCTGTCCCCCCAATAAAGGCGGAGGGTCCCTTGGCCACGCGCTTCTCGCTGCTTTCGCCTCCCGCGCGTCTCGCACGTCCCCGGTGTCCAACGGCTCCCTCAGGGCGCACGCGCCGCGCGTGCGCGGTGCCGCCCCGCCGTCCCTCCCGCCCCTCGCCCGCTGCGCCACCGCGCATGCGCCGCTCCTCTCTATGGTCGCCCGCCGGCGGCTTGAGCGTCGCCGCCGGGCGGAGCAGGAAGTGACGGTGCGTGCGGAGCGGCGCCGAGGCGGAAGGGAGGCGGTGGCGGCGGCGCAGGTGAGGCCGCGGGGGCCYGTCCCGCTCCCCCATGGCGCCCGCCGGGGAGGCCCGAGGCGCCTCCCGTCCCTCGCCCGGGGCCTTCCTGCTGCAGGGCCCCAAAGGGCCGCGCGGCCGCTCCGTCCCAGCGCCGRCTCCTCCGCTGGGGGAGTGGGCGGTGCCGGAGGCTCTGGCCGGGGCCGCGGCTCCGCAGGAGATCGTGGAGTTCGGGATGGGGCAGGGGAAGTAACGCGGGGGGGGCTCCTGCCGCGGCCCTTTCGGCACGCTCGCCCTTGGGTGGCAGATCCGTGCGCCAGGCCCTGTGGGCGTCCCGGGTCCTGTGTGCGCTGAGACACTAGTGGGGCCCTCACCCTGCCGTCTGCCTCSTCCAGGTGACGCAATCCCAGCTGGAAGGGGGGACTTCGCAGGCCCAGAGCGTCCAGGCTGAAATAGGGTTCCAGTCAGGTGTTAAACCCGCTGGAGAACAAGTGTCTGAGCAGGAGAGTGAGTGTCCAGCAGCACACGCACTTATTTGTTAGTCAGTTATTTAGCATATGTCTTTTATATCCTTGTAAAACTGCATGCAATTGCTGGAAAGCAGCATAATTTATTTATTTTCAGTTATTTGGTTGTGGCAGCAGTACCAACAGCCCTGGGCCTGAGGATCCTGGAGACTTTTGCCATGGACTCTCCTTGGGGTGTTCGTTTTTCCTGAGCATTTGTGGTCTAAAACTCTAAAATGGGAGGGAAAATAAAGTAACTGCTGAAGCTACAGCGAGCATTTGTGAAGAAAGAGCTAAATGCTTGGCCTGGTATTTAAGCAAATACGTTGAAAAAACGTTCAAACGTTACCGTTGAAAATGTTTAGTTTTGAAATAATTCTGAAATTGTTTTGTCCTTTTTTTAGAGAAGTGCAGCGTTGTAAGAGTTTGGCCTGGCTGATGCAAGAATTTAGCTGTGATTTGTGTTGCTATAGCCCTGTGGGTGTTGCAAATAAACGCATAAGCAACCTGCTGTCCATTGATTTGCACGTTTGCTGTGATCTAGAGACGCCACAGTGGAGAGGGGCCGACAGAGCTGGAGTGGGAGACGGGAGTTGGGGCTGCCTTTGACCTTGATCCAGGTTGTCAGTGCCTGTGKTTTTGGATCCAGGCCTGTGTCTCTTTGCTTTGCAGCAATTGTGGGCCACAGCCATGGCTACGGACTGGCTGGGAAGCATCGTGTCGATTAACTGCGGAGARAGCTTGGGAGTCTACCAAGGACGAGTGTCCGCCGTGGACCAGGTCAGCCAGACCATCTCCCTGACCCGGCCCTTCCACAATGGTGTGAAATGCCTCGTGCCAGAAGTCACCTTCAGGTCAGTGCCTCTTTCTTTTTTRTTTCTTTTTTTCCTGTGTTTTCCAGACAAATCTTGTTTCTTTCTATTTTATTTTATTCCTACTCTCCCCCTTTGCCTCAATTCTTTTTTGCTGCTACTAAACACCTCTAGATAAAAAGTACCTCTCATCTGCTCATGCATTTGTGAGCATAGAGCTGTGTTAGAACTGGTGTAACTCACGGCTGGAGGATGTTTGTGGCTGAAGCTGTGTACGTACGTATGTGTCACATACGTGGATGTGCTCTCTGTTAGGTTTTCAGATGCTTGAGGGAGTTGGCATGTTCCCATGAACGTTTTTCCTCGGTGTRTGTTCTCAAAGTGTGATGGAGAAGAAGGCAGAGTGGTTGATCAGTTAATGGTTTTGGCCTGAATGCAATTAAGCTTAACTAAATGCAATCTTTAATGCATATTCCTGTCATTTAGTACACTCCCTTCACCATGTAGGCAGTTTTAGTCTACTCAAAACTGTTTCTGTTGGTTGAGTATTCCCATTGTATAAGGATGGTTCGAGTAGTGAGTGCAGAGACTGTTGAGAAGTTTGGAACTAAGGAGCAGAATTCAGTGTAGCAGCTTTGTGATTCTCTGAGTTTCCTCCCACCAGCTCCTGCTAACACTGTGCTCTAGAGAATAGATAAGAGAGATTAGTCACAGGGTATTTTCCTGTTACCTGAGCAACTTGTATGTTGTAGTGACTCAGGGACTGAACTATTTCTGTATTTAAGTAAATTGAATACAGATTTCAGGATGTCCCTTTTTCCTTGAACTAGGATTTGAAGAGATTCTTCCAAGAAATATGTGGCAGGTCCTTGCTGCTTTTGTTGCTGCTGCTTTTCTATTCCACTTKAACAAGTGTTTATGAAGTCTAAAAGAGAAGACCATAACTTCTAATTTATTCCTCACAATCCATGCAAGAGGAAGTCTTTGTTTCATTTTGGGTCATAACTAGGACTACTTTAGTTTCCTCTTCTGGGAAAAGGGGAAGTGCCATCCTTGACTGAGCATGAATTGCATGAATTTAATAATGGCTTTTTGAAGAAATAGATTACAAGAAGCGATAGCCTGAAGGCTGAGATTAATTACGTTMTCTAGAAAGAAACAGCTGTATTAAGGCAGATCCTTGCAAAGATTTATGCTAGGAACAATATGCTGAGCAAAATCCAGGTCCAGTGTAGAAATATTTGAGTTCTTATTCTGRAGAGTTGGAACTTCAGCTGAATATTTTGATATCTGTGGGATGTGTCCTGTAAGTTTATGTATTAGAATCCACTTTTCCCCTTCTTTTGTTGATATGGGTGTAAGAAAATATATTATAGAATATTGCATGTTTTCCTCTTGGGGATTTTGTTTGTTTTTAATGAAAGTAACCTGAATGTTAAATTCTGGAATATCTGGTTCTCTTTTCCTGTTTCTAGGGCAGGTGACATTACTGAGCTAAAAATCCTGGAGATCCCAGGGCCAGGGGACAAYAGACAGTGTGGGGATCTGCAGCAGACGGACATGGGCATCCCTGGAGTTGGATGCCAAGTGGGTCCCAGCCAGAATGGCACTGGAAAAGTCCTAAAGAAGCCCATCTCCAGCAGTGCCCCACAGAATATTCCAAGGAGAACAGACATGAAGAATCARGATGTTATCATCTCTCCACAGCAGCAGTGCTCCAAGAGCTACATGGATCGACATGTAGAAACATTGCCTCAATCCAAAGGCTTCCGTCGTAGGCACAATTCCTGTGAGTATTTGTGCTCTCTTGCAACTTTTCTTTCCATTACTGGACCTACCACTGCAACATTCACTGTTCTTCAGCAAACATACATTCCAAACAATTCTTGTTTGCTTTTATACTTTTATTGCCATCTAAAGGTCTGGTGAAGAGAAATTAAATGGTGATGATGAAGACATCACAAGCTCTTCTTAAGAGATGTGTAAATGTAGGTCTTGCAGATGCCTTGCACTTATCTAATGGTGTTTTATGATTTGATGATGGTGTCATTCCCTCTGGARCTCCATATAAATATTCACATGGTTTCAAAAACATTCGTGGGACTCTGCTTATAAAGAAGTGTAGTATTGCACAAAATAGCTTAGAGGTGTGAAATGTTCTTACTRGCTAAGATCAGGGGAGGTGGATTTTGTGACTACCTTGACTCTTTCCTCGTCTTATTTATTGTAAAATACATTCTGTTTCTCTAGGCTTGCATATATGCTGTGTGAAGGCATTCAGGGTTGCTTCATTGRTCTCTGTTGCCATCACACTGATGCAAACCATAAATTCTCTCTCTTCTGGGGATAGATGTTAAAGCTAAAGCAAGAATTTCTTTGGAGGTGAATTCCCTCTGCTTTTCCTTCCTTTTGTWGCAAAGTGGAATACCTTTTCCAGCCAGATGAAACCTGGAAAATCTAATTGCAGAGAAGTTAGTTTTTATTTGAGTAAATAACCAGAGGGTGAAAACGTTTAACTTCTGTGTTGTCTGTATCAGATCCTGAACCCCTGTGGAGAAATGACTGAAAACGGCCAAACCTGGTGAAGGGCAGACTCCTTTTTAGCACTTAAATCATGCACTTGACTTTTAGCAGTTTTCTTGGCTTCTCCAGGGTGTTTGAAGGGGGGATTGTATGAGTGTTTTACAGGGTGCAGTCCTGGAATTAGTGCAGGTAACAAGCTGAGAAGGTTGTAGCAGATTTCTGTGATGTCGCTGTTTGCTCATAAAGGCTGGTGACATTTAGATGCCTCGTAGACTTATTGTGGCAGGGTCCACCTGCTCAGAGCAACGTGCAGAGCCTGTAGGTGAGGTTACATGTAGGGCTTTACTTCCAAACTGGCTTTGGAAATTCATTTTCCTCTTACTAATACTGCTGAGAAATACCTTCTTTTAYTTTCAGGATTTATTAACTTTTTAAAATTATTATTTATGTAGGACAATACTAATAAGAAAAAGACCYCATTCCCTGCAATGACATCCTGATCTGATCCTGTCCTCCTTTTCTGAGACTACTGATGTTGACTCAGTCTGGGATGAGAACACTGGGGATAGGAATTTGGGAGATAATAGGGGAGAAGATGTGTGTTGAATGTAGGATGGAGGGGAGCTGCAAAAGTGTTGAGGGAAGTGGCTGGAGGTAGTAAAGAGGCAGCTCTGYGGGACAGCATTTTGGGAGAGACACTGGTGACGTTTGAGAGCTTTTAAGGATAAGGKATGTTGCTCTGGATATGGCAGAGCTGAAGGGACTGGGGACTGTGGGTGGCTGTAGGGACAAATCCTGTGGTGGATCATGAGCTGGAGCATCTTAAAATGGTACCAGATACTACTGAGGTCTCAATCTTCCTTTTGCCCATCCCTGTTTCAGGCCCCTGGAGAGTGATCAGGTTRATGTGCTGTGTGTCTGTGAAGATTGTGCTTGATACCTATTGGCAAGTGATTCTTTAAMTTACCTTAAYAAAAYAGAAAAATTTTTAATATTTCAAGTTATCTTAAATGGTGAAGCRGAGAATATTGCCTTCCTACCCAAGGTTTTCTTCTTCACCAAATGTTGCAAGATGTAGGACTGAGTAGTGCCAGTTAGTGCCCTCAGTCCTGATGTTTTTCTTAATTGAAAACTACAGTTACTAGACTCCATTTTTCCTCTAAAATGAACTAGAAACAAAATGCAAAATTTAAAGCTTTTCYCTATGAAGCCTATATAATCGTAACCTTTTACAACATTACAAGTATTTGCAAATGTTATTTGTTGTGTAGTGTTGTTAAAAATACAAATTAGCGCACACTAATGAGGGTAATGCAAAGGTGTAATCAGTGTAGTGCCAAAGTCGAGCCTCCGTTACTCTATTTCTGTTTGTAAAACCTTCAACCAGCTCCTGTGCTATGCCAGAACTGAGTAGAGTTTTACAGTTTTTTCCTTCCTCAAAGACCTCCAGATCCTGCTGCCTTCCAATCTTTTTATCATGCAGTCATTGAAGCATTAGTTTCTACCCAACCTATTTCCATGACCTATTTTCCCCTTCTTTTATAGGTAAGAAAAAGGGATATGGGGAAGCAAGTTGTGCAAGGCCAATGAAATGGGGAGCTCAAAGGCTGTAGTTATGGGGAGAAGTTCCTGGACCTCTAGAGTCTTTCCCCCCCCCCATCCCTTACAGCTATATTCTTTGAAAGTTAGGATTTTTGGTGTCAGTGARCTAATAAGGTTATTTAACATAACTCATTTTTAAAGGCTCTTTTCTTAAGATGCATGTGCAGGAAAGTCCATGCTTCTCAGGGACCTAAACCTCTTCARGCCTCTCTGAGGGTGTTTTGTCTCTTAGGCTGTAAATGCTGTGTAGCCCTTGCTATAGGGTGAGAGCTGTTATTTTCTTTAATTTTTGGTTACATGACTTCTCCTTAGTTACAGCTAGCTGTTTGAGCACCAGATTTTGAATGTATTTCTAGAACCTTTTTTTTCCAAACTTCACAGGTTCGTCTTCCCAGATGTCTAAAATAAGCCCTGCTTTGCTTTATTCTTACTGGATTTAATGTGTTGGGAGGTCTACCTCACTTAATGCCACTTTTCTAGGTCCTGGTAGTTCTGGACTGAGCAGTAAGTGCTTCATASCCCCTCAAACCACAGGGAAGCTGCATCACTTTTACATAAGCCCAACAGCAGGTCAGATTTTCTTTTACAGATTTTGTTTAAAACAAGTCAGGCAAGGCTGAGTGCTAGATGTGCACTATTCTTAGCCCAAATTCCTTTTAGGGTAAATGAGGCAAAAAATTGAACTCTTCCCCTCTAAAATATGCATATTGGGAGAGTRGGTTCAAATGATGTTTGAATCTTCCGGGCATTGAGACAGAAGAGGTCCTGGCTCTGAGAAGATGGTGAACATAGGAGTCAAGGGCAGGAATGGGCCGCGGTGTTATCTCGAACTGCAGTTACATCGTGCCTGGGTTGAGTGCAGCTGGGAGCTGACCTTTTGCTACCCTTTAGCGTGCTAAGCCCGGGACAAAGTTCCCCCTTTSGAGTATTTGTGTGACAGAAATCAATAAAACAACTAGCAGTGCGGGTTACACAACAAGGRCTCTGTGGCACGCTGGCGGTAAGAGCCCGCTTCCCCCGGGACCTCGCCGGACACCTCGTGGTCACTGTACATGGAAGGGCTGGTTTAAAAATAAACAAATCCCAGGAAGGACTGTTTATGTTTTGAGGGAAGCGCCGCCGTGTGCGGCTGAGCTGCCGGCGTGAGGCCGAGCCGTTCGCTGCCCTCCATAAGGAGCCGCGTTCCCGGCGAAGGGATGCGTGGATGAGGCAGTGAAAGTCCAGGCAACTCGGAATAGCAGCTTTCAGGAAATGGCCTGAGATTGTGGAAACAACAAAATGGGAATTGTGTCATGCTAGTGCCCTGCAGGGCAGYGGCTGCTTTCCCTGTCAGCCCAACCTCTGTTTAGGCTTCCCTTTGCCGTGAGCTCTGAGCTGCTGCCCATCTTGCCTCTCTGGATGGTGCTGCTGAAGRGACGTGCCAAATAACTTTGCCTCGTGAGAGCCCTCTGCCCTGTCCCATGCAAATTCCGTYCCTGGGTTGTAACAGGCTGTAAAGAGTCAGTTGTGAGGATCAGCAGTATTTAGAGCTACCATCCACYGGTGTGGATTAAAGTGCTGCCGGCCACAATGCCAGCACGTCCCATTTACACGGCACGCGCTCTTGGCTCCCATGCCTGGCGGCTGCGGGGGATCCACAGAGCTTTCCAGCTATTGTTCGCCTCACTTTTCCAAGGCAGCTTTTTGTTCCGTCAGCGTCTGCGCTCTGTTCCCATCAGCCGCTCCTAGATCCAGCACACAGAGATGGTGCTGCCCCCCACGCTTGGGTTTAACAGGGAGCTGCTTGCAGAAGAACTCGCCCGTGAGGGTGAAACTCTTGGTGGGTGACAGGAGCAGCTTGAGTTGCTGCGACCTGCGATGTTCACACGAAACCAMGCTCGCTTTGCTGCTGCATCTGATGCGGGCCCTAGCTTATTGATCTGATCTTCGAGAGGCCTTTGGATTTTGCTTTGACCCCACTGGGTGTACGCTCGCTTGTGCCGCTGTCCCCAGCAGTCCTGGATGTGATTCCCTTGCAGATGGGGTGGTCGCTGGCTCCGCAGCAGGTGATAGGAGCATTTCAGGATTAATAGCTGATAGAGCATAGCTTCACTTATGCCATTTTTCACTGAACTTATTTAGCAAGAACATCTGCTGCTTGGCCTTGTGTTCTGACCACCTTTGTTGGATTCTTTAAAGGTTTTGAATGTGCTGGACAAGCTTGTGTGTTGCCATTTCAAGATCAGTTGGATCTTGTGGTATATAATGGTTATTCTCTGGCTCTTCTAAGCAGCAATTTGAATGCTGACCAATGTGCCAGCAGGATATAGCAAGCAGATTAATATTATGGGGACTTGTGTTTGTGTAGATCAATGGGAGTAATAATGTGACAAGCAAACAGGAGGCCACAGTGACCTCCTAAGTGTGTATGGTTTTGTATTACTCCCCTTAGTCTCCAGAAAGAAACTGGGAATGTGAAGATGTCAGTAAATCTTGCTTCAAGAAAAATGAGGCTTTTGCAATTATTGATTGGAATGAAGCTTCCTAAACTTAAATGTGGAAGACACTAAGTAGATTAATGCARTAAAAATAAGGACTTAATATTGTTGTAAAATAGATGTCTGTATTGATAGGAAATGAGAGAAAAAGCAAATCCTTTATATTARAAGTGTTTAAGTTTTCCCTTGGAGATCATTCAGAAGTGGCCAGCCGCTTTTTTTTATGGAGGAAAACTCCTATTTTAGCCTCTGAAATTTAGGGAAATTCCTAAGTGCCAAGACATTCTTACGCCTGCATGAGCATGAACAAGAGAAACGCTATCCTAGGCCAATGCTCACTTATTATCTTATCACTAATGTAATATTACTTTAAATAAAATATAGCAAGGAAAAATATTTATTTTGCTACTGTGGTCAAGCTCGGTTTTTTAACCTTGCTAATGGAAAGTCCCTGAAAGTCAGTTCTCTCCCCCGCCACCAATGCTTTCTATTCTATTTTCTGTTATCTTAGCATGAGTAATATCAAGGATGAGGTCTACAGTCTTTCTGGGAAGCAAGTATCCCGTGAGTAAGCAGAGTTCAGGAAGGAGCTCTTCTCTCCTACAAAGTTTTGCAAAGACAATGTGTGAGCTAATGTGTCGTCTTCCATTTCTGATACATTTTTAATATATCTTTGCTTACATTCAGGGTCGTCCAGTAGCCGTCATCCAAACCAGGTGACTCCAAAGAAGAGCGGCCTGAAAAACGGGCAGATGAAGAGCAAAGACGACGAGTGCTTTGGTGATGACATTGACGAAATCCCAGACACAGATTTTGATTTTGAGGGGAACCTGGCCCTTTTTGACAAGGCAGCTGTGTTTGAAGAGATTGAAACTTAYGAGAGGCGGAGCGGCACTCGTTCCCGGGGCACCCCAAACGAAAAGCCAGCCCGGTATCGGCACGATGAGAACATCCTGGAATCGGAGCCYATAGACTACAGGAGGATAGTTGTACCCCACAACGCGAACAAGGAATTCTGCACGGGTATGCCACGTCCCTTACTGATACGGAGGCCGTGTCCGCAGCTTCTCTGGGCACGTGGGCTGGGTGGTTTGCCCCAAAGGAGGGCAGGTTGTGTGTGTGTGTGTGTCTCAACTTCACGTGGTGCCAGCAAGGGCACTTGTTTATGTGCAGCTGGATCTGTGCATATTTTGTGCGGTGTTTTGGAGATCAAAAATATTTAGATGGGGCAACAAGATAAGTCCTTACATAGGAAACAAAACTGTAATTTGGATTAAAAGAGCAGAAACTGAACGTAAGCCATTTGATTCCTTGCTTTGGTTGCAGTAGCACGAGGAGCCTATGTGGCCTCAGTCCCTGGCTCTTCAGGATCCTAGGCCATCCTTGCAGGCCATGTTGTAATTTGTGCTCTCTTGTTAAGAGACAGGAGATTCGTGAGTTTCTGATGTCCAATTCTGCTTTGGTAGTTGTGTTCTTAAAGAACTTTAGGTGTCTTTAGTGTAAAACAAACCCTGTAACTCTTCCCACGTGTGATTCTAAGCATCTAGATATGCATGTCTCTATTTCCTCCTACCTCTCTTTCCAATTTGGTCTCCTCTCTTGCTGTGTGAAAGGTCCAGAAGCCCAGAGAGCAGAGTGAGCAAGTTATTAACCTGTGCATAAAGCACGTATTTGGTGAGCAAGTTGGATCTGCACCTCCTTTATATTAGTAAACAGAAATAGTTATCGTCTATGTGAGAATGAAGTCAAATTTGGGATCTTCTTTAGAAAAGATGGAGAAGCATCAAAATGACTAGTATTCTGTGCCCTGGCCACTCACCAAAGATGTGATTGACTCCCTGTTCAGTCATTCTTTCTGTTCCCCAGAAATTCCATCCACGATGAGAAACCTTTCATCAAAGGCAGCTTATTCTTTTGCAGTGATTTGCTGCTTTTCAGTTTTTTAAAAATGGCAATTTTTTTAATGGTTCCACTCTAGAGTGATTAGTTTAATCTTATGCTTTTGCTATCCATCTTTCTATTGATCAGTTCTGCTCTAGAATTGGCTAAAATAATCCTGGGCCACATCAGCACTGCCTAAAGCTCAGCCTGTGTTCCCAGTCACCATCAGGGAAAGTAAAAGGAGGAGTAAACATGGAGTGAGACTTTGCCACTCTGTAGCAATTTTGGGAACTTCCTGAAGCAGAAGTGAGAGTTTAATATGAGTAGYGCCTGATTATTTTTTTCTTCTTCTTCATTTGACCTCTTGCTTCTTAAATCTGTTGAGACCTTTGCTATGTCTACAGCCTCCTGAGGCAGGATCCTCCCCAGGGTGACTGCGTGCTCTGTGAATAAGAACTTCCTCCTCTTTGGTGTGTCTTGTCTTTTTTCTTTAATTTGCTATTTGTCAGTTCATCTTCCAGCTGACTTGTTAGAGRGGAGATGGAGCGTCCATGGATGTCGAGTACGAAACACAAGCTAACCTACCAAAAGCTGGCAACTTGAGAAGCGTGGCTGACACTGCAGTCTAGGAAGTGCAGTTTTGGGGAGGAAAACTCTGCCAGGCAATAACTAGCAAGCATCCCTAAGTGAATTCAGGGGGCGAAGATGAAATCATGCTTGCTAAGTGTGATTGTCCTTTATTCTGGAAAATTGTGTCTCCTTGTTAAGCGTCTCTTGGTTAAGTGTGCAGATGCCCCTTTCCTGTAGCTGGGGGGGTCTCTGTAGCCTCACTGGTTCCTGCTTGGTGATTATTTTCTCGTATGGAATTCTGGATTTGTTGCAAGAGGAGCTGTGGTGCCCCACAACAGGCAGGCTGTTGACAGCTGCCGCGTCCATGGTCTGTCCCACTGCTGTGTGGGTCTGGATGCATTTCTCGCAGGGGGGGACTTCCTTCGTGTCCCTCGAGGAAGTTTACTTTTGCTTTGGAAGTGCTAAGGAGGATCCAGCAAAAGCTCTTGTAAATGTGGGGATTTGCCAGCTGCTTCGGACGTTCAGTTCAGCTCTTTGTGGCCGGTGAGCCCTGGGAAGGAGAGATGTGTCTCCAGTGCCCAGACCTGCACAGATTACCTGAAAGCCTCTGTTTTGGGTATCTCCGATAGAATTCACAAGGGGAAGGCRAAATCCTCGCTAGGGAGTTGTATCCAGCCTCCTTTCTCCTATATAGAAAAAGCAGTTTCTAGTTCTGAAGAAGCAGGTACTTCACAATTCTTCTCCCTAGGTCTAGTCTTTGRGCATGACTGTCTCAAGAGCTCTGACTAATAGAGTAATTATTCTGTCTGCTCTAACGAGAACACGAACAGGATGATGCTGGTGATTGACATGAGCTAATATCCGTCTCTTGTCATTGTGGGAGAGGAAAAGATCTGTATGGGTCCTCGGGATATATGTATATATGTTTAAATACTGTGTTCCTTTGAGGTAGGAAATACCACTMTCTGCACAATTCTGGTTAAGCTCATCAAACTGATGATGTCAGTTCTCTGAAGCATTAATCTTGTAGGGCTTCTGGTTTGTATTTTTTATTGTTTGCTGCAGTAAGTTGATTTTATGTAGGATGTATGCAAGGCTTGATAAAGACCTCTTAGCAAAGCATCCTTCTGCACTGAGGGAATTTTATGGGGCCAGGCCATCAAATATGTTTACTTGCGTGTGTTTTACAAGGCGTGGAGCAGTATGTGAATAGCTCTTTGAAGCCTTTGCTTCAAATTCAGTACTTGAGCTTGGTGTCTTATATTTCTATTTCTTTGAGTCCTTTTGCAGTCATGCTTTCCTTGCTGTTAGAGATGAACCTGATGATCCTCTCCAAAGAYTTGCAGTTTGCCTAATTTTTCTCACAGAACAAGAATGTTTCAGAAAGGAGCTTGCTCTGGCTACTGTTTCTTTGCAACATTTTGTGCACTAAATAACCCTTGAAATGTTATGGGCTGCTTGGGCCTCTTTAACTCTGTGCCACCTGGGGCAGCACAAACACACGGTGTGTTCCTCTTTCTTGCTTTAGACCTTTGCATGTCCTGTAAATGACTGTGTGGTCAGACATGGTCAAGCTGTAGTCTGAGTACAGAGCAAGAGGTTGGCTCTTCTTGCTGCTGCTTGCCTTCCTTGCAGGAAAAAGGTGCTGTCCTTCCTGCAGGACTCCGCAAGAATGGGATAAAGAAGTCTAATAAAAGCAGCCTGAAGGATTCCCAGTTTGGTGCCACTCAGACTTCACTAGTGCATTGAAAGCTCCACAGCTCTTCCCCACTGCAGAATGTTTTGGGACTTGCTCAAAAGCAGGKCAGCTAGATGGACTTTAGAAGTTAGTCTGGGATGGAGGTAAGGGGGAGTTAAGTGTATTGGTTCACCTCCGTTTCCCATTACATGATCTTTGTAAAGGAACCTGCACGTGTGTTATAAAAGGGGTATCCCTTTTAGAGGTGCAAACTGTCTTTTTCCATTTCCAAAGCCATCTAGCAAGAGAAATGTAGTTTGTTGTGGCGTAGGTCTGTCTCTCTGCCTTCTCTTGRCTATCTACATGGAAACTATCTGCGCTTAAATAATGGGGTTTTGTGCCAGGGCTTTTAGCAACAGGCTTGGAGTAAATGTTCTGCAGATATGTTAGAGCTTAGGGAGGCTGCAGTAGGCTGGAGCAGTTCGAGACGGTCTCACTTGTGAGCACATCTCTTCACCAAGAGAAAGCAGGACTTGCCTCTTATGGGTAGAAGGTGCTGATACCCTTCTCTTACTTTAGTACCTTTTCTTTTYGTGCTGTGTCCTTGACTGACTTTTCTACTTCCCGTAGTTTCTGGCTCTGCAGCCCATGGGTGACTGCCTTGCAGTGATTCTGTATATTGAATGTGTGAAGTGATTCTGAAGTTTTTGCGTGTGAATTAAGCTCCCTCTGTCTAACAGCAGGMGGCAACAAAGCGGTCACGGGGCGAGGTTTTCATCCTTCAGACTCTTCTCTGTTGGAGTGGCTTGTACACAATGCTGGGAGAGACTAATGTTGGCACTTAAGCCAGAACTCCTGCACAATAGGTCTGAATTAAAAATAATTACAACAATAATGTAGCTCTTAAAGTGCTGGAGAAAATGATTCACATTTGGAATAACGTGTGGGGCAAATTTGGGGTTTTTTCCCCTAAATCTGCAGGCAGGTGGCTCCAGCTTGACAAGCAGCAAAAGACAGCAGGCAAACTGAGTGCAGCTCACCCACCTGAAGCAGGCAAAGATCGTGCCCGCTTCGTAAAACTGCTCCTTAGAAGGACCTTGAGCTCTTGAAGCTGTGTCCTGGGCACTACTTATTGCTAAGGGGGAGAACTTAGTATCTCTACAGTCATCTCCTCTTTTCCATAAGCCCCTTGCTTCCTTTTAGCAACCGGAGAGCAAGTCCATGGGCTGAGCCCTGCTAGGGAGCAATCTTCCAGTCACTGGAAGTGTGGGAGACTCTCTGGATTCTTGGAGCAACATTGTGCTGGGGTTTTGGGTGGAAAAACCTCTGTTCCGCTTGTGCTGAACTCTGGAGCGATGGCTCAGGCCTCCTGCTGCCTCTCCGCGCTGCTTGGGTACAGGCTGGCACGGTCGGACACGAGTTGGGAACGTGGTGCCAGCACCCAGGACAGGCTGTGCTTCCCAAAACCACTCTCACCTAATCAGATTTCAGCAATACTCTGCGTGTCACAGAGTTGTTTAGCTCATATCTGCCCTTTTTTTTTTTTTTTTTCTCCAGGCAGCTGTAAAATGCATTTATTTAATATTAAAAGAACTGTAGCTAATTTATTTTATTGCCTTCATTACCACACAATAGGGATGCCCCGTCCAAGCCAAACAGAGTGGAGGCTGGCAGCAGTTCAGTTCTGTTGCGGCACTGTTATTGTTTGCAGCCTTACACGTCGCCTCCTCGACCGCTTTCTGCCAGAGTTTATTTAACTCTCGGGGTTTGATAAGGCAGCCCGGCTGGTTGGACCTTGCGTGAGTGCGGAGAGGGGAAGTGCGCTTGGCATCTGAGCCCGTTCCCGAGAGGGAGCAATTAGGACAAAGTGTAGACTGGCTCGGGCCTGCTGCTTTGCAAGTTCTTTCCGTGCTGCTCTTGCCTCTCCGTAAACCCCTTTGCAACCGGAGTTCCCTCTGGCTGGTGCGAATTCACCTGGTGGAACTCGTGCTTTTTAATGTCACCGGCTGGTGCTTTTTAACGTTACCGGCTGAGGGCCGTGGTTCCAGGAGGGATCTCAGTGATTGGAGAGAATGAGTTACTTACAGTCMTGCAGATGAGGCAAATGGGAAAATACAGATTGGCCGCTGCAAGGAGGAACTTGAGGAGTTTGCGCAGAGTTTAGGGTATTAACCCATGGCCCTGCGATTCAGACCGAGTGAAACTTTAATGTTGGGAACCCCACGTTTCAGGCTAGTGTCGAATATCTCCTGTCGGACTGTTGTTCAGTGCAATCCTGGCCTCGTGTCGCTCGTTCCACGTCCTCCTTGGAGCCTGAAACCCGAGACTTGTTGAAGTAGCAACGTGTGAATGAGGCAGAGCTGAGGCTTGCGTGACTCGGGAGGCAGCGAGGGTGTGTGAGCGCCGGGCAGGTGCGTGACTGGTGTGACAAGCTTAGGATTATTAGTGGCTTATGACTCTAAATGTTCAGCGACTGCTATCAGGAGTCTTAAATGACTTTGATAATGTGCATGCTTGCATGTGTGCTGCATGTAATAAAAGGTTATTAGCAGAGGTAGCTTAATCAGCTGTTAACATGCAAGGTCAAGTGTCTGAACACGTTGGATTCCTCCACGGCTCGAGAGGACTAACTGGCCAGTTCAGAGCGGCTCATGGGGAGGATCCGGGAGAGCAGCGAGGCTGATGTGCTCCCCAAAGTGCCCCGGCGTTTTGCTGCTAGCTGGCAGCACTGCCTGGCCCTGGCACGTGTTCTGGGACCCTCCAGATGAGCAGCTCAGCACGTGGTGACGGGCGGCCCGGGGCCCTGCGGCAGCGCAGACCCTCGCGGTTAGAACGTGCTGCTTTTCTCCTTTGAATCGCACACTTGCTGCCCCTGAAGCTCGTCAGGCTTTCCTGCGACAGAGCCTGAGCTCSTGAGGAACCGTTTCCTCCGGGAGGATACGTGCGCTGCAGCTGCTCCCCTTTGAACTGCTCCCCGAGCCGCTTTGTGCCCCGAGCTGTGTTACTGCTCAAGAAAGGCTACCCTTAAAGAGATGGATTTCTGCAGGTGAAGTTAKTCCAGGATCTCCCACTGCTTTGTCCCTGGATCATTTTTACCTGCCGCTTTATTCAGGCGCCTTGAACGAGCAGCTGCTTCTGGTTTCTGGTCCGTCGTGGCTGCAGCGTGCTGCTGAGCGATTGCTGGCTCCCGCAGCAAGCTGCCTCAGTGTTGTGGCAAGAAATGCTGGGTGTTTATTCTCAGAATTTGCACAGGAAGCGTGTAAAGGACAGGCCCCTCCTCGGAACACTKAAAGAAAAGTTACTCAGTCTTGTTTTTCCGTTACCTGCCACCCTGCAGCTTCACGACAGAGGTGAGCAGGAGTGCTGGTGGTGCTGGGGAGGACGCTGTTCTCGGCACTTAACAAACCCAGTCGTGKTTGTTTTACCCTGATCTACACGCTGGGGTGTTTCTACACGCTTTATTGTACATATATATATTTTTTTAAATAGTGATGTGGGTGACTTAGGGAACTGGAGCCTTGGTGCTGGTGGGAGGCTGGAGAAGCAGCTGGTCCCTCGTGCTGAGAGCAAGCAGGAAGTCACTAAACCTTTGGGTGACAGTATCTGGTTGGCAGCTTCTCTTGTGACCTGAGCTGTGGCGAGGAGCACGCGGGCACGTTGAGCTGTGAGGAGCTGGTTCAAGTGCTCCTGGCCTGGGGACCACGAGCAATGGCCTTAATGTTGAATCTGCAGGTCAGAGGCTCTCCTCAAATGCCTGGGGACAGGCGAGGCTCCAGCAGAGCTGCTGCTGCTGCTGCTGCTGGCAGGGGTAGCGCTCCCCGTGTGGCGAGCAGAGCAGGCCGCCTCCGTGGCACTCCTTTGGATCGTGCAGGGCCTCCGAGAGGGAAGGTGGCTTCTGGGGAGCACAGCTGCTGCCCTCATCCCTAGATTAAATGGGCCCTTTRTGGTGGCAACTAAAACCTTGAATTGCAGCCATTTACAAGGTCTGTTTTATATAATCGTAGCAGAGTAGTAGTATTTGGGGGAAAGAAAAAAGCTGAACGCGTCTCTTTTTTGTTGTTTTTTTCCCCCTGCCTTTCTCCATGCCCTGTCTCCGGATCCCAGACTCCGGCCTGGTGGTTCCCAGYGTCTCGTACGAGCTCCACAAAAAGCTGCTCTCGGTGGCCGAGAAGCACGGGCTGACGCTGGAGCGGCGGCTGGAGATGACGGGCGTGTGCGCGAGCCAGATGGCCCTGAGCCTCCTCGGGGGCCCCAACAGGTAAAGCCGCTCCCTCGGGCTCTGCGGCGCTCGTCCCCCCTGTCCCCCTCCTCCACGGCGGGCGGCAGGTGTAGGTGGCACTGGAAGTGTAAGTGACAGGAGGGCTCAGCGCTGCCCRCGGAGCAGGGCTGCAGGCTGCTGGGCTCTGCCTTCCCTCCGAAGGAAACCCTCATCCGGGCACCGTGCACACCTCGCATTTTGCTTCGTGTGTCATCCTGTTTCCCAGGAATGATGAAAACAGCGTGAGCGCAGGGCCTGGAGCGGGAGGAGGCCTGACGGGAGATTTCTACATTCTCTGTGGATTTTATTCCCTTTTTCCTTCAGCTGCTCTTCGGAAGGGGCTGGTGAACATACTGTCTCAGAACATTGACTTATTCAGGGCTGCTGCTCCGCTTCTGTGCTGGAGAAGCGGAAACGTCTCTCGGGTCAGAGACAAAAGAGACTCTTGTCTCTGCTTGCTGGGAGCTTTGCACAGACGAAACTCCAGGCAGATAAAATATCACTTCAGAATTTCTGTGAACTGGYCCTTGTACAGTGGAAAAATAACCCCAAACCAGCCCTAGACCTTTTTTTTTGTCTTTATGCTGCATTTTAGTGACGTTGATAAGAACAGGAGTTGGCAGTGAAAAGAAATATGCTGTCTGCCTCTCCAAAGATAATTAAACATTAGCTTTTAGCCACCTACGCTTAAAAGGGGAATATCCTGTGCTTTGAAGGGCCCRGTTTGATGAAGTTTGGGTGCATCTACTCCTGTTTGCATGAATAAATAGACAGCCTTTGCTTTCTGCGTGCACTTGGCATACTCCATGTAAGCAGCCAACTGCACGTGTTACTGCTGTGCCGATGGATGCTCCAGATGACTTGGCCTTTAAACGGCRGGTAGGGACCAGGCTCGAGCTGTAATATTTCACCTGCAATCCTGGGTCTGCTCGCTTGCCTGAAAGAGGGAAGCAACATTGTGCCAGGCTGCACTGGCCCTACCGACCGCAAAGCCAGGCTTAATGGCTTGCAGGTCATTGAAGTCAAAATAAATCAACTTTTATTTTGCAGTTGGAAGGGCTTATGGAGAAGAATTTTAAGAATTTTAACAGAGCTACTGCACTTTGCAGTGTTGCGCTCCTAATATCACAGCACTGGGGCTGGGGGAAATCCCCCTAAAAGTGAAACCGTGCAGAGTTCGCCCCTGCCTTGCAGTGTGCAAGCTGACTGCAGACACCAAGAAGTTTCCAAGAGACACTGCAGCAGGCAGCAGCTCAGGGCCAGCAGCACAGGAGGATTTGGTTCCTTTTTCCCCAGTCAATGGAAGATTTGCGAAGCCCCAAGCGATTCGTGTTCTCCCGGTGACGTTTCTCTCACCGGAAGGCAGTCGAAGGGGCTCGGGTTTATTAACGGCCCCTCTCATGTTTCTGCCACGCAGGCTGAACCCCAAGAACGTGCACCAGCGGCCCACGGTGGCCCTGCTCTGCGGCCCTCACGTGAAGGGGGCCCAGGGCATCAGCTGCGGGCGCCACCTCTCCAATCACGACGTCCACGTCATCCTTTTCCTGCCCAACTTTGTCAAGATGCTGGAATCCATCACCAATGAGCTGAACCTCTTCAGCAAGACCCAGGGCCAGCAGGTGTCCAGCGTCAAAGGTGAGTGAGGAGCGGGTGCTGCTCTGCAGAGACCTGTGCAGCTCAGTTCCCGAGTGCCCGCCCAGGCCGTGGGCACCCTCTAGTGGCCACGCAGGCAGGGACACGGGCTGCTCCGACAGCAGTTGCGCCGCTCCCACATTTCCAGTGGGAACAAATACTCTCTGGGCCTCAGCTGGACCAGCTGCTCTCTAGTTGCCTTCTGGGTCCAAGATATTGAAGCTTGAGGGAAATGAGCCTCAAACTCGTGTTTCAAACCCAGCCAGCTTCCTTGCTGCGCCGGTCTCAGCACCTATTAACATTCCAGCATTGTGGAATATCCTGGTGCACACTGAATCTGACAGAGCTGGCTTGTGTTTTCAAGGAATCTATTTACCCTCCCCAGGAGGAACCCACATGGGAATCAGGGCACTGCACGTGAGGGCTCCTCACCCTGYGGATTTCCCAGCAGTGGGATCCATGCACCACGGTGCAGTGTCCCTCCTGTATTTATGTTCTTTTTTAATGGAGGAATGAGCGGCAGGGCTGCCCAACTGCTGGCCACTTAATGAGGCTTTGCCTCTGTGTCAGAGAGCTGCTGAACGTTGGCAGCGTCTCTTCCTGCTAAAGGGCAGAAGTAACCGTGTGCAAGGCCAGGCCGCTCACGCTGCGACAGCGGGTGATGGAGGCGGGAATAAGAGCAGGAGAAGCCTCTTTGGTGCGAGGAGAGGGGAGCCTGATCCTCACCAGCGGCTCCGGTCTGGTGCCGAACGCTCACCTTGTCTGTGTTTCTTCCAGATCTCCCAGATACCCCTGTTGATCTCGTGATCAACTGCCTGGATTGTCACGAAAATGCCTTTTTGAGGGATCAGCCGTGGTACAAAGCGACTGTGGACTGGGCGAACCAGAACCGGGCACCCGTCCTCAGCATAGACCCTCCCATAAATGAAGTGGAGCAGGGCATAGATGCCAAGTGGTCACTGGCCTTGGGCCTGCCCCTGCCTCTGGGTGAGCGGGCCGGGCGCGTGTACCTCTGTGACATTGGCATTCCCCAAAAGGTCTTCCAGGAGGTGGGAATCAACTACCACTCACCCTTCGGCTGCAAATTCGTCATCCCCCTGCACTCCACTTAGAGCCTGCCCGGCTCCCAAGGGAGAGAAGAGGAGGAGCGGTTGGTCCTGTTGAATAAGCTGTCCTGTGGATCCCAGCTCATTAAACTGGTGATGCCTTAAGGATGTGAAGTTCTGGGGAGTTTCCTTCAAGAAGAAACATTGTGTATTTAAAAAAAAAAAAAAAGGAAAAAAATCATAAAATGAATCAAAAACACACAAAAAGAAAAGGAGGCAGTGAATGTTCCTGCAAAGCTGTGCTCGTTCTCTTGTGCCAACGTGTAGAGGAACGTGCAAGAAGAGGCCACCYGTCCCTGGCAAATGCAGCTATTGCTGCCCCGCTCCAGCCTGGGGGCTGTTTGGTGAGGGCTTTACTAGGGGGGGAGGCTCTGGGACAGGTGACGGAGGTGCTGGAGCCGCACGATGTCCTCGAGTCCTCCCCTTGCCACGCGTGGCCTCGCTGCGAGGGACGGCTCTGCTCTGCTCCCTTCTCGGTTCCCTTCCCTCTCCTGTTTTGTGTTCCCAGAGGTGGTCGTAGCTCGCGCTCCTCAGACACGCCAGCCCCTCCATCGGACCCCCCCCCGGCAAGGGTCGGGGGTTCTCAAGCCGCAGGCACTGCCTCCAGGCTGGCCTCGCCCACCCGCCCTCAGGCTCTTTTGTTTTGGGTTTGKTTTTGGGTTTTTTGTTTAAGGAGGTACCCCCAGGCCTGGGGGAGCRAGGTGGGGTGGGAGGGAGCTCTGCCAGCTGCCACGGAGGGGCTGGGTTGGGATTTTCTTCTTTCTGGCACAGTGCTGGGATGAGGCGGGGACCATGGTGATGGTGATGTCCCGCTCCTGGACACGCGGTGCTGGAAGCATGAGGACGAGCAGCCCTCCTTGCATCAGGCTTGGGAAGCAGCTCTCAGGAGAGCCTGTCACTCCCCCGGGGCACGAAGCCTGTGGGAGGGGAAGGGGTCTGTGGCTCTGTTTCCCTGGGGGTGGAGAACCAGCGAAGGCCTTGGGCTTGTGGCCTGCCCTGATGTCTAGGGCAGCTCGGTACCCCCCTCTGTTCTGCAAAGAAAGGGTCATCTTGCCTTTAACCGTGGTGCAGACCTGCCCACGTGGTGGGGACAGGGACAAGCGACCCACGTTCTGTCCATTCTTTAGCAGTTGCTAGCTGGAGTAGGCAAGGGGAAGAATGAACACCGCTCTTTTCTATCCCTCCGTGAGCACTGGACAACAGTGATGAGGGTTCACGCGGGTGGTTTTGCCCTGCSCTGCCAGGTGGGCACCTACTTCTCACGCTGTGGCTCTGGGAGCAGGTCTGGGGTGTCTGCAGGGCTTTGCTGGCCCCCAGGTGCTGGGCTGGGGTGCAGGCACCTGCCCTCAGGCTCTCGCTGGTACCTGAAGGTCCCCTAGGCCCTGTTGTGGTGGCTGCAGAGAATTTCAGAGCTTCAAAATAGTGCCTTTCTCAGGGGGACTGGGGTTTCTGCAACAGCTGAAGCTGCGGGGGCAGGAGGAGCGGGCGCCTGCTGCTGCTGGAGGCCGAGTGCATCGGTGGAGGGGCAGGGAAGAGCCTTCCCTGGCGTTAGAGAGGCCAGGGATGAATGAATTGAGCCTGCTGGGGGAACCYACCTCCTCCTCTAGTACCATGGCCGTGTCCCTGGGGAGCAGCCAGGATGCAGGGTGGGGGGGTCCCTGCTCCAGCCCTGTGGCACACGTGCACCTTGCCCCATCTGCCTCAGCTTGAGCAAGGGCCCCGCTCGCTCTCTGCGAGCTGCTTGCCCAGCTGAGGCTGCAGCTGCTGAACCCCAGGCTGCTGCCCCCGGACCTTGGCGCTCGCTCCGGGGCTCCCGCTGCCTCTGGGCGCTGTCCGTCTGGTGGCTGCAAGGGCTCCAGTCCTATTCCTCAGGTGAACCACGGGGCGGCCTCAGTGTCCTGACGGTGCTGAGGGACATGGAGCGAGGTGGTTCTTTAAACCGCAGCTATAAGGCCACTCTGCCTGCTCCTTGGAGGGTTTCAGTGAGGGCAAGTCTTTACGGGCAGCAGCCGCGTTAACCAAGGTGCATGAGTACCCACTGCTCCTGGTGGAGTAATGCAAGGTGTAGGCCTCTCAGTTTCCACTTCTTTGCTTACACTGTGTGTGATGAGAAGCTGCCGTTTCCACTTTCCGTTTCCTTACTCCAGACCACAAGCACTTCCCTGCTCTTGGGTGGCTCCGCAGGCTGCGGCTCACGGCCTCGTGCGGGTGCCTTGGGTGCCGGGGCTGCGGTCACACACCCGCAACGGTGCTGAAGTGGGGTGCAGAGGCTCTTGCAGGGCTGCCTGCCGGGCTTGGGGCACTGCCAGGGCTCCTTAGGGGGCCCAGCCCCACAGCAAGGTGGGTGCACAAGTTTAAGAAAGAGCAACAGGGGCAGTTCTACACGCAGGGGTGTGGGTAAGAGCGGCTCTGAGGAGGGAAATGTTTCCTGATATTTATGGTGCCACAGGGAGCTCTGAGCTGTGCTCTGCACCGCTGAGTTTCACCTTCTGATCACTCAGGAGAGGAGGCACTTGCCTGTATTTTTCCTCTCAGCCAAAAGCTGGTCTGAAGAGTGAAACATAGGCCTGAGCCTTAGGAACTGCATCCGTGCTGCAAGTGCATCTGGTGGAGCACTATGCAAGACCAAGGACAGGGCCTGGCCGTTGTTTCTCCTCCTTTTTCCCTTATGCCAGAGTTAAAGAATGCAACATTTTTWAAAAAAATCCCTATTTGAGATGATAGTTTCTTGCACAACCTTCACCATCATAGGAACTGCCCCYGAGTGCTGCTCTGGTCACTGACACGTGAAGATCACTGCACTGTGTAACTGCTTGATACTCCATTTGTGACCTCCTGTTTGTAATGACTAATTCCTGCCACTGCTGGGGGATGCCCTGAAATAAAGTGCAACTATTCATGTGTGCTATGTCTGTGCCACTCGTCATTTGTCTGCTTCCCCTGTAGAGCCTTGTCCCACCTCCGGAACAAGCTTTCCCTGTGCAGGGCAGAACAGGGAGAGGTTACTCTGCTCCTCCTCCTTTTTTGCCCTTCCCTGAAGCTGAGATTGTGGCTACCTCTTCGCCTCATTTTCCACAACTCCTCTTTCTTTGCAGCAAAGAGGAGGAGGCTGGGAGCAAAACAACCCTCTGCCTGCCTACAAGGGAAGTATCAAACAATAAGAAACACTTTATTTTAACTTTACAACGTATAAATAGACAAATCTGTGCTTTGCAATGTAGCTTTTCTTCCCCTCCCCTCGGCAGGGTCCATGTCACAGTGGGCAGCAGTACCTCCGAGCTCTGAGCAAGAAGAGGGGGACCAGAGCGGGAGGGCAGAGGCCAGACCCCTATATACCCATTTATATACCCACGTATATAGTCGGTATACGCACATCCAGCAGGCAGGCGCCCACCCCGCTGTCATCTGCTGAGGTCCCGGCTTGCGCTGCGGCCGCACAGCATCCTTTCCTCCGCGGACAGCCCGGCAAAGAAGGGATGCAGGAGCGCCTCGGAGAACGTGATCCGGCGGCACGGGTCAAACTCCAGCATCCTCCTCATCAAGTCAAAGAGCTGCGCGTGCTCCAGCGAGTCATGCAGCATGTACGTCTGCAGGGGAGCAGGGCAGAGACGGAACACGGCCGTCAGGTCTTGAATCACCTCCATCTCCTTCTCCCTCCCAAAGCAGGGAGGGTGCTGGCRCTGCAATTTTGCTGCCAGGAAAAGCTACTAGTCCCCCACTCTTCAGGTCACCAGCATGAGGGGATTTGATGCTGCAGGAGATGCCACTTTGTCACAGCACAGTGAACTTAGCAGCGAGACATTGGCCTAGGGAGGGGACTACAGAGCAGGCTGCGCGTCCCCTTAAACATGAAAGGGCAGCAGGACTGTCACCCGCTCCCGTGCAGACACCTACCCGCAGGGGCTTGCAGTTCTCTTGGACGTATCTGCCGTCCGACGTGTTCTCATCCCACACCAGGTTCCCGTTGTGGAAGTATTTTTTTTTCCTAGGAGCAAGGGAGARCGTTCAGTAAGGCAGAAAGTCTAATCCACAGAGGCCAAGGGAAAGCAGCAGCCTGCAGGACGCGGTGAGGACGTCGCCCCAGCCTCTGCGCTTCTTCAGCACATCTCTAAGAAGGCATTTTATCCAGTGCCAGAAATAAGCAAAACAGTAACTTGAGAAAGAAAAAGCCGAGCCTGACTCCTTTGTTCCTGAAGAATAAAAGATTTTATCCATATGCTTTAGAGTGATCAAAGGAGGAGAGTTACAAAAGACAAAAGAACCACAGAGCAGGGAGTTGTTTCCATAATCCAAAGTGACCATGAGCAGAAGAGGAAYACAGCTCCTCCATGTCCCTCACAGTGCAAATTACAGGTAGCTACTACACTAAAAACCAAAATAATGCTGTTTGAGAAGGATCAAGAATTGCTTGAGGTGGCTTCTCAGCAGTAGCTGCCCATCTCCACATAATTGCAGCGCCACAGCTCCCTTTAGGTGAAGCTTACAGGCTTAAACACTATAATCTCTGCTGTCCATAAGCTGCTTGATCATTTCCCTTACAGCCTGTGGTCAGGCTCGCAGAAGAGGAGAAAAAATGAAAAAAGACACCACATACCCTCTGCTACTCTTTTCTAGACATCATGAAGCCTCCCCAGGGTTGTAACCACCTCACTAAGATACGATACATGCACGTTGCTATTCTGACTAATCCACCACCACAGGCAGTTGACTGGACTGTCACAATTCAGGAAGGTTCTTACCGGGTTTTGTAGATCATGTGTGATGGAATTGGCCCAAGAATTTTTTCCATCATGACAAGATGCTCACGATTCTCATGGGTCTGCAAAAGCAAAGGTGCGTTACTCGCTTAAGAACCCAGAGATCYGACAACAAAAAGTTTTTAACTGTGCAAGTGTAGGGTGAAATGGGATGAGCTTCARTCAGGAATGACGCAAGTCCCTTCCAACTTCACCTTCTCTTCTGATTTTCTGCATTTCACAGGTACAGTGAAGAAACCAAAGTGACCTGAATCTTATCCTTTCAATAAGTCTGGAGCCCTCAGCCTACAGGATTTCCTGTGCTTAATTCAGCACACAGAAACTCAGTTTCTGTTTTGCAGTGCCTGCTCTGCATYTGCTTTCTCTCCAACTAAGAGTTGGCCTTTTAGATATTAAGGCTTCTTAGGGTGGTTGAAGGGTACAAAGCTTTTTTGCAAGAGTCATACCTGGAAGAGCGTGAAGCCACGGTAATACTCAAACAAAATGCAGCCGGTACTCCAGACATCACAGGGCTGTGCCCAGCCCAGTTCTGCAAAGAGAACAAAGCTTTGAGCTCCCAACAAACCCCACCAGATTTCTCCTTTTTCAGTTTTAGGACTGCAAGGACTGGATGAAGACACAGGTAGAAGTTGCTGGTTCGTTCTGCAGGCCTTTACRCTGACACGTGGTTGCACAGGAAGCACGTGCTGACCCCCTGCTCTCCCAGGGTCTATTTGAGCATTTCATGAGTTTTACCAGCATTTTTTAGCCCTTGGCACTCCCCAGGATGTGCAGATATTATCCATGGATAATTTTCATGCAATCAGTGCAGCCCGAGGACAACTGTTCTCCTCCACCTACCTAAAAGGCCCCAAATCCTGGCACTACTCACCCAGGATGACTTCTGGTGGACGGTAGTGTCGGGTGGCAACAATAGTGGTGTGGTGCTCATGATCAAACGTGGCACTTCCGAAGTCTGCCACACGGATGCTCGTGTTCCTTATGGATTTCTCCTCACAGCTCTGCAAAGAAACACGCAGTACTGAGTGCTTCCGACTAGTGGTTCGAGATTAAGGGAGGCTTTGAGAAGAGCCCCAGAGGTGCCACATCTGCATTAGTCATGAGAAGTACTAGATCTGTGAAACTCTGAGCTCTCTACATCTCTCATGAGCATTAARGAAAGCGGCTGAATGTACCACTTTATGGACCAGAATCTCAGAGTTACCAAAAGACATGGGAGAAGACCAAGCTTCTAATCTAGCCTAACCAAACAGACTTAAGGCAGGTCCAGAGATCCAATTTGTGCCAGAAGAAAGAGGAAGGCTATTCCCAGACGACTCCCCTCTCTTTCAGACACAACCCACCTTTTTCTCATTGTACAACGTGTCAAAATCCGAGTTGACAAACAAGATGTTTTCTGGCTTGAGGTCAGTGTGAGTCAGCTGGTTGTCATGTAAAACTGCACAAATGGGGAAGAGAAAGAGATTTATAAGAAAAACACTCTCCAAACCATCTCTACAGCTCTGCCCAGCGAGCTAAGCAAAGCTCCCTCAGCCCCTTCCAAACCATCCTGGTGAGCACCTCCTTGTCTAGACAGGTATTTCTGAYACACACAAGGCACCTTTGGCAAAGTACAGCTTGCACTTCTTCCTTCCACTCCTTTCAGAAGGAAAAGGAAGAAGTAGGTCTGAAGTCTGCTGCTCCAGCCCCCTCCGTGAKCTACCCTCCACAGACACCAGCATCTCACTTTTTTTTTAGATAAGCTTCATACAAAGGTTAAAACATGGCCAGAAGCGTCAGCTACTATTAATGCCTGTGTGTGAAAAGCAGGTACTGATGACCAGAGAGCTGCCGGGAAGCCCTAAGGCCAGCCCTGGGTAACTCACATCTCAAGGCATGGCAGAGCTGGTAGGCCATGTGCCGAATCTGTGGGAGCGGGTAGGGCTGGAAGTTGTTCTCCTTCAGGAACTCRAAGGTGTTCTTGCCCAGGAGCTCGAAGGCAATGCACATGTGGCCGTGGAAGTTGAACCAGTCCGACATGAGGACGCACAAGCTGCGCAGAGAGAGATATGTGGGTTAACCAGGGCCTTGCAGAGCAGCCACTGCCTCATCCTTTGCCTCCTTCAAAAATGGCCAGTGAGCACGTGCTCCACGCCAGCAGACTCAGAAGCTCCTTATTCCACAGGAGAGACCTCCCCCAGCTCAAACACCCTTATATACAGATCTCCAACTCAATGAAACGAGGCAGTAAGCTCTTCTCAGAAGAGACCCTGGGTCAACCTACCCTCTGTGAACTGTGGTGACAGGGGCTCATCACATATGCAAATACTCAGCAGGATATCCAAAAGCAAAAGCCARTTCTACACACAAGGCCTGTCTCTAGAAGGCAGTACTGACCACCTTGAAGCCCCTATAGGAACTTACAATTTGTTTTCCTTGTCCTTCTCTTTGATTTTCTTCAAGACATTGATCTCCAGCCTGGCTGCTTCACGGTACTTCCCAACATTTTTTATGATTTTCAGTGCCACCTGAGATTTGCCTCTGTCAGGGAAGAGACAGGGGAATGAAGTCAAATAAAAAGCCAAGATCACGTCCACAGAGGCATCCTCACTCAGAGGCACTGAGRGTGCATGTCCTGGAAAACAGGGCTAGAGCAACTGGGACTGAAAGGACTGCAGCAACACGTTCTCAACGACTTCCTTTAGGTAAGCCACCCTGCAGGGGCCATTCAGAGAGGCCTCTGAGCAAACACATGACAACTGCTAACAGTGATTAGTGAGAAACAATAGCAGGCAGAGAGAGGAGGAGATGTTCAGCGAGCTTGGGGTGGGCATATGATAGAGTGGGGAGGGAAAAAAACAGTCAGGTCAGCGTGTAGCAGTTGGGAGGACTGGATGTTCTGAACCTTATCCCATAGCTAAATACTGAAATTTGAAGTGAAAGACCATTATTGCTCAGTGCATTCCTAGGAGCACTGCAAAAACCCCTGCTAATGCACCATGTCCTGACGCAGCAGCTGGTAAGGTCACTGAGACTCCAGCGGACACCTCCKTTCTCCAACTGTGCCAAGGAGATTTCTGAAGAGGCAGGGGGATCCTGCACTAGGCTTATCCTGTGGCTCAGGGCCAGATGGAAGGCCAGGAAGAGAAAAGGGTGCAGTGTAATCATAGGAGAGGAGAAAAAAAAAAAAATAGTACCCTGGCAGATTAAGAGGTCACTTTCCTCAGCTGACTGTCCCAGGACTCTGCCAAAATTCCCTGCTCTACAGTAGGGCAGCAGAACAGCTCTCAGCTGAGCAGCCCTGCTCAGATTAACGTTTCAGTTTGCAAACCTGGAGGGCTGAGCTTTGARCAAGGTCCCTCTCTGCCTGCTAAGAGGAGTAACTTCAACCACAGGGATGAGTGGCAGATGACAGTGCTGCACTCCAGCAGATTCCCAGGCCCCCCGAAAGCCGGTGGCGTCACTGCCACACTCGGGAGTGGCTAAGCTTGTTCCACAAAGCSGCATGGAAGTGAAAGGCGCCTACCTGGCATGGTCCACACACTCCACGACTTTGCCAAAAGTGCCTTCCCCGAGGCTGCCGACAATCTCATCTAGGAGAGAAAACAAGCGCGCGCGTGACYTTCGTGGCCTGGCGGGGCCTGCGCTCCTGCACTTGCACAGCAATAGAACGTCAAAACAAAAAAACTGTCTCTCACTGCTACGCTCTTTAAAACTCAAGCGTCTATTTTCTGCCTGAGGCAAAGTTATCGGTCAGTCCATTTAYAAGCAATAACACTAGAGACCCCTCCAGGACACAAAATAAAGAGCGAGATCTCGTCTAACACGGGGATAGAAAGTAGAGAGGTAAAGTTTTACGAAAGGTGGCTGTACATCGCTCTTGGAGCCAATCGCCGGTCCTGCACACCAGGTGGCCTTCCTTGTCATCCTCCACGCTCCTGCTGCGCTTACTGCTCGGCGGGCTCCTCTGCACGCACCGCCCCGCGCGGCGGCGCGCGGCCGAGCGCGCAGCGGGCGGATCCGAAGGGCACGCAGGGCGGTTCGTTCAAAGGTGCAGGCGACGGTGCGTCGGTGGTTGGGTTTTCCAGATGCCAGCATTTCATAAGGCACACAGCATATATAACGATAGGGATATTGCAAGGGACACGTCAAGACACAAACTAACTTCAAAACAGAAAAGTAATCAATAGCTACAGGTACGCAAAGAAAACTCTCTCGTTAGCTACAGTGTCTGATGCAGCAGGAAAATGCCCCCCTCTTCTCTGCAGGGAAGCAGCAGCTGGGAAGCACTAGGCACTGGTTTGGCACCAAGATTCCCCACAGGACTCGCCACCGAGGAGTGGCTTCCTCTATAGCACCAGAGGATGCTAGCAGAGGAATGAGGTGGAGGAAGAGCACGGGCTTTGCCAGAAGATGGTCATTTTCTCCACTGGCAAACGTGACGATGGGTATAGAGGCTCTCAGTTCGGCCAAGTTGTCCAGTAGAAGCCAGAGAAGCAGGTCTCCCAACGTGGAGTCTGTTCTCCTAAACCTCAGCTAATGGGTYGCCAGCAACACGAGATGTTTCCTGCCCCTTCCCTTCCTCACAGGACCAAGGAGGTTGATGCTGCCTCCGCAAGCCCAACTGGATGCAGACAGACCTAGCACGACACGTCTTGCTYGGGGTGCAAATTTAAGCCTGGAGGAGCTATAGGAGCAGAACAGAGTGTTTTACTCGCATCTTCCAGTGTCCACTGGAGGYAGAAGGTCACCTTCACCCCTGCTACTAGCTTCTACTGGAAAAYCGGCTGAACGTTCCCAGGAAGACGCAGGGGCCACAAAGCGAATGGCCCGAAAGCTGAGCTTTTCTACTTACCCTTAAAACAAAGTTACAGCCTCTGCAGCCAAAGACATCAAAGACATGCTAACGAGGCTCTGCACTGCTAGGCCTGAGCTTCTATTCAGCTTCTCTACTGCGCCCCACGCTTCCCCACCCGTCCAAAATAGTGACCAACCAACAGACCCTAAAAGGTTGGCTGAAATGGAGAAGGAAGAAAGAACAGTTGAGAGCTCGGAGACCTCGAAGGGTTTAGATCACGCCAGCCAAAGGCTGCACGCTGTATCAGCACACACGCATACACGCACACACACACACAGTTTGAGTGTTTTAATCACAACCTTGCCTTTCTCTCAACTTGAAAAGTCAAACAGAAAGATGAAATGAGGAAAGCAACAGGCCGTTAGAAGTTCCAAGCCATGCAGTTATGTGGTGTAACTGCAGGGATCAGGACTTGCCCGCTTGGTTGCGATAACACCTGAAAATGACGAGCTGTGAAGCGCTCCTTACCGCTGCGCTCTGATACCTCACACTGCTTCCAGGGCACACCAAGGTCCGGGACAAGTCTCCCCACCCACCACCAAATATTCCCGTTAATCCTTCAAATATATAAGGCAAGGGATAATGTGTGGCATTATAATCAGAGCAGAAAACACTGAAGTTTTCAAAGAAGCTGAAGTGTGAGGGCACTCATGTGGCAGTAGGCAGAGACGATGTGCATATTCTCAGAAGGTGAAAACCTCTAAATACTGTGGGACAGCAGTTAATAACCACGTGGCCAACGGCTCAGCAGAGCAAGCCTGGATACAGCTGACAGATACCATACGGCCCAGGACCACAGCCTCCAAGGGAGCATTTTGCACTGTCACTACGTCCCCAAACCAACCCCAACCAGCATCAAAGTGCAGACATGAAACCCTCGTCACRTATAAACCTTCCAAACCTTCCACGTACAGACGCTTCCAGCCTAACGAGATTCAGGACCACACGAGCCACGTAACCAAACACAAAAATGGGATTGGAGGTACTCACCTAGGGCGCTCCAAGCTGGAAGGAGGCAAAAGAGCAGTTAAAGCCCTGCGCAATGCCGAGCTCGTTCCGGATGCTACTCACCGAGGAGGTGCTGCTACAAGACCTGGTCCTGCGCCTGCGGCAGCGGTGCTGGTGCTTCCCCGCGCGGTGCTGTGCCCGGCCCCGCCACCGCCGCCAGCAGCGCGCGCGGCTCCACTCAGAGTCCTCTCCGAAAGACGGGCTCCGCTCCTCGAAGCCGTAGGCGTCGCTGTCCCGCCTGTCCCGGTACCTCCGGTGGTAGGGCAGCCTGTCGTGGCTGCGGGGCAGGAGAAAAGCGCTTTTGGAAACGGGAAAGCGGGAGAGCCGAGCGGAGCACTGCTAGGGAAAGAGCCCGGCCTCCCGCCCGCCGGTGGGGAAACGAGGGCACATTGCAGCTTCGGAGCTCCRCGCAGCACCGAGCACGCTGCGGGCACACCTCGCGACGAGGAGCAGCAGGAGAGGGTCACAGAAAAGAAGCAGCGGGACATTTCCCATTTCAAGCAGCCAAAGGAAAACCACTCATGTCCTCTGAGCTACGTTTGAGCCCCTGCCTTTTTGCAGCTACCTTCACCCCGACACACAGGTATTTTTCTAACATCATTTCTCCCCCCGCAGGAGGGATGTGCATTCTTTTTTCCACAAGTAAGAGCTAAAGGGCAGCAGGAGGGCACTTGTCACCACTCCAGTGGGGATCTGCATGCCCTAAACGCCACGGGTTCAGGCACAACTCCACAGACCATTAGCAAAAGCCACGCAAAAGCTGGGCCAAACTGCTGCCTCCGGTGACAGCCAGGGGCTGCAAAGTGACCCTTGCTCGGTAGCCAGCAGCATTTTTAGGCAGTTTTACCAGCAGTTCTAGGCACTGTGTGCACTTTAACTGAAGAGCAGGGACTGGGCCTCTGCGCTCTGATAGAGAGGTCCCCACTGAACTATCCCCGAGAAACAAAGGGGCCAGCACGCAGTTTTATGCCACCACCCATACAGCCAAGGGGCGCCTTTGTGCCATCTCAGCGRGAGCTTTCCAAGAGAATTCAGGAACAGCAGAGGATCCGAGGGGCTCCAACGCCAGGGCCGTCACCAAACCTGCAGGAGCCTGCGCCCGAAGGGGCAGAATGTGYTTTGCCCAGCAAGGGTGGTTTTCACCCAAATCTGCCCTAAGTAACGTGTGAGGGGAGCCCACCGCGTGGGGCAGCGGGACTCCACAGGGCGCTGCTTCCAGGCGAGCGCAACCCAGCTCCGACCAGCAGTTAAACAACCCGGCAGCCGGGGCGCTCAAGGCCCCCTGCCCGACCGCAGGACGGCACCCGGACAAGCCCGAGGGCGGCCCGGCTACCCCGGCCTCCCGCGGCCGCCCTGCCCCCGGGCCCGCCTCGGCGGGTGACACTGAACCGGCGCGAGCCCCTCACCTGCGGGACCGCGGCCTGCGCGGCGGCCTGCGGGAGCGGCTCCTCTCGCAGCGGTGGCCCCAGGGGCTGCGCGGCCCCGGCGAGCGGGGCCTCCTGCAGTGGTGCATCTGGGGACACGGAGAGCACCCGTCGGGTCCCGCGCGACGGCGGCGGCGGCGGCGGGAGGCGGCCGGAGCTCCGGGGCACCCCCCGCCCGGCCCGGCCTGGCCCGGCCCGCGGCCGCGTCGCTCACCGCCCCCTCAGCGCCGCGGCCCGCATCGGCGCCACTTCCGCTTCCGCCTCGAGCCGCGCCGGCCGCCGCCTCGCTGCTCTGGAGGAGCCGCCTTAACCCCCTGCGCGCCGCGCTCTTCCTCACCGCGGCCTTCCCCGCCGCGGCCTTCCCCGCCGCGCTCTTCCTCACCGCGGCCTTCCCCGCCGCGCTCTTCCTCACCGTGCCCCGACCGCGGCGTGTCCCAGCGCTCGGGCCTCGCTCCCGCACACCCGCTTGGGCTCATAGCGAACGGGAGGCGCTCGGGAAGCCCTTCCGCTCCGCAGGGMTACCCCTGGGCAGGGCTACCCCTGGGCAGGGMTACCCYTGGGCMGGGATACCCTTGGGCAGGGATACCCTTGGGGGGCATCCAGGGCTCCTTTGTCCCAGTCCCGCCGGGATCTGCAGGAGCAGCCCTGCAGGGTTATTCTCCTCGACGCTCCCAGCTGTCCGGCAGGTGATCCCAAGGCTGGATGAACGGCAGGAATGGTGCKGAGCCCATTGTCAGCACCATCACCAGTGTCTTTCCCGGATGGAATTCCGCATTCGGCTAAAGCTTAATCCCAGACACTCAAACATTCACAGCTCGTTTAGAGCATCTTGTGAGCACCCGGTGTGAACGAAGGAGCGGGACYCGGGGCTGGTGCAGCAGGGCGCAGCCACGTCCGTGCCCTGCAAACGCGGTTTCAGTGCTGGAATTCCCCCCTGGATACCTTACCGGGAAGCAGCTTCCTGAGCCTCATCCTCTGCCAAGCCCGGAGCAGAGCAAGCGTGAGGCCGGAGCRGTGCAGCAAAACCTGCTGCAACTAAGAAGAAAACCCGGGAAAAGGAAAAATACCTGCGAGAAGGAAACCCCGGTGCTCCCAGGCCAGCACAGGGAGATGCTTCCCTGGGCAGGGACTGCCCGCCYCCCCCACGGCGCTGCCCCGAACCAGCCTCGCGAGGTCACCACGTGAAGAGGTAGAAGTTTATTGGAATATAAACATTCAGATAACGTGTGAGATAGAAAAACCCAACAACAACATATACAGACACTTGTTGGAAGGAGACGTTGAGGTATTTATCCACCGCCTAGGCTATCACATTTCTTTTTTTTTTTAAAATTTATTTACTTATTTTATGTTTTTTTCTTTTTTTTTTAAATTTTTTTTTTAAATAGGTAAGAAAACTAGTAGCAAGGCTGCTGCAGCTGTCTGCTGAAAATGTCTTCTGATGGGAATCCCTCCGGAGCGCCGACGCGGCAGCCGCGAGGCCTCGGCRCGCCACGGCCGCGAGCAGCAGCGCAGCCTCCTGCTCCGCTCCTCCCGCGCCCCACACGCKTCCCAGGAGAGCCCCTTCCCGCGCCGCTTCCCGCCCTCGCCGGCTCGTGCCTTCCCAGCRCGAGCTGGGCTCTGCGGGAAGAGGGTGAGCGGGTGTTCTTCCCAGCCCGGGTGCGTATCCCTGCACTCGGACCAGGAGCACCGGGCCCGCGGTGGTGGGTGCGGGAGCGGCTGGGGACCTCTTCTCGGCTGCTCCCCGCGAAACCTGAGCTGGCCTGGAGTTCCAGGAGGACGAGCCACGCTGCGGCGCGGGGCGCTTCGCCCCGGGAACAGCCCTGGCTGCAGTATCAAAACCCCTGAGTACTTTACAATCGAGCACGTCCCGAGCGAAACGCAGCAGGGCTGGCGAGAGGTCGCTCCGCAGCCCCGGCGCCGCCTTCCCCCGGCTTCTCCTCCACCCCATCTCTGCTGCTGGTTCCCATAACCCTGTCCCTAGAGCCTGGCAGCTCAGTAGGAGACGCTGGGTTCAGCAAAGCGCCGAGCACCCGTGTCGAAGCCAGGCTAGGGACAGGGTTACTCTTCACAGTCTGAATGGCTGGTCCTTKTCACCGTGTCATGCGAAAGGACCAGTTTATGGTTGCAGCTTATTTTACTGAGGTATCTGTTACGCATCCCAACTTGACTCTTTCCCTGAATCGGATACAAAACAATCTGTTAGTCCCTGTCTAGTTCCAGTCTAAGTTGTGTAAAGCTTATAAACATTAATACTCTAGTAGTGTCAAAGCTGTTTAGCAGTTCAGTGATTTGAGTGCCTTTCTGTGCAAGAAAACACAATGTTAGCATGTGATATATAAGCAAAAACACCCATTACTAACCTCTGCTCCCCAGGACCAGAGAAGAAAGCGTAGGAAAAGCAAAAAGTCCCCCAGTCCCATTCTTAGGAAACAGCCCCCAAACCCGCCCACCCCAATCTCCAAAACAAAACACAAGGGGAAAAAAAACAAAACCAAAATGATCTGAACGAACCCCAGAGTCTGGAAAATCATCTCCGAGTCTGAGATGGTGAAATGCCTTGGAGGGCTGTGTTACCTGCCAAGCAAACGCCCTGCAGCCAAAGAGCAGCTCTGCTCTGCCACGTGCACGGAGGCGGTTGTGTCCCCACCGAAAGCCGCCTCGGAGCAGAGCGTGTCTCAGGACATGCGCATTCCCTGCCGCCTTCGCTGGGTGACCACCAGACCCGGTCACCTCTGCCAGGCAGCTCCCTCCAGCCGAGCTCYGACCGCCGGCGCAGAGCGTGCCCGGCCTCTCGCGGCACGGAGCTCCCGCCGCGGGTTACACGAGCCCTAACACGAGAGCTGCCCTGTTCCTGGTGCCCCAAAGAGCAGCAAAACCCACACGTGGCAAGCTCTCGGCTGCCAACAGGACCTTTTTGCTCCTCACTTCAGCACAGAGCAGCTCTGCCGAGGAGCTGTGGCAGGAAAGGGACAGCACGAGCTCTCCAACAGAAGCATTCTCCATCCAGTTTTCCATATGCACTTTTTTTTTTTTAAGTGTGGCCCAGCCCTACATGGAGCAGTAAGATAGGTAGGTAACCACCCTCCTCCTCTCTGGTGGGAGAGAGAAAGATCTTCATGCGCTGGGAGCAGAAATACAGCTGCCACTCAGAGASACATGAAACTGTGTTGTCTGTGCAYGTGCTGTCCTCGGAAGAGCRCAGGGTCACAGCACRGCGGAGGAGGGTGGTGAGGAGGGTGGTCCCGTGCAAAGGCACGAGGCCAAGCCAAGTTTTCGGCAGTCCGAAAACACCTTGCAGTGAGAGGCCTGGCAAACGCGTAGTGTTCTGCTGCTAAAGACACGGATTATGAAGCTGTGCAATGAGAATATGGACCCTGAAGACACCCTGATGTCCAGAAAGGACAGAGCCTCTAACTCAGCAGCCAGTCTCGTCCCCTTTTTCCTACCTCTACCTGTCCTCCTGCACCATGCGCATGTCCTGGGACAGAACTTCTCTCCTGGGTAGCCTAAAGGATGGGGAAACCACTGCTCTTTGGCTCAGCTTTGTTTTTCTTTCTGTCTTTGGTGCTACAATTGAAAATAAAAATAAACACAACATCAGCAAAACCACATATAAAAAAAAAAACCAACAAGCATTAAGATATGCCAAATACTTCCTGAAGAGGTTAAAAAAAATAAAAACAAAACAACCCCCCCGCCCTCCCCAAAACAAACAACCAACACCCCCAACAAGTACATATCTGAGGTATTTCATCTGCTCAAAAAACCTGACTTGGACCTGAAGGATGGGAAGGACGTCACCAGGGCAGGATGGCTGGGGCTCGGGTCTGGCGTCCAGGCTGGCCGAGATGCACGTGGGAAGGGCCAGCCCAGCCCTCGGCAGGAGAAGGGAGCCCGTGCGAGCGGGAGCCTGCTTTTAACTGGAGCTTTGAAGGGAAATGGCAGCGATTCCGTGTCTCCTGCTTCCATCCAGGAGGCCTTATTTGACTGAGGGCTGCTTTCGTGTTGTCCCCACGCAATCTGAAGGGGACTTGCTGCTTATTCGGGGAGCAACTGAAAGAAGTGTTCTATGCTAACCATAACACACACCCACAGAGCACAGCCCCTCTGGAGCAGATTTTAAATATCACCTATTTTCTCAGTGCGTGGATGTGGGGAGCGTCCAGGGGAGACAGAWGTCACTCCAGGAAGCCTAGATCGATTTAAGTCACAGCCCTCTTTTCTCACGGGGCTGCAGATCTGAACCAAGCAGAAGTTCAAGCCATCAGGATAAATGTCACAGTGGATGAATGTCCTATGGGGAGAGTGACCAGCTTGAGGGCATTTAAAACTCGGCTGCGGCCTGCAGAAAGCAGCAGCAGGACGCAGGCCGGCACCAGCCAGAATGAAGCAGCTCATGGATCTTTTTTTTCCATCTCCACAGATGAAACATTGGGATGGGAAAGACCCCCCTCAAAGAGTGACTCCACAAGCAGAGCTCCAGCCAGGTGTGGCACGCAGGGGAGGACGTACGAGCCCTGCACAACGATGGAGCTCGAGGAAGAGAAGCAAGGAGAGAAGCTCCCTTTCTCAGTGGCTGCAAGACCTTCTGCAGCCAAGGCCAGTGAAGGGCAGGGGGACAAGGAGCCCCAATGGCTGTTAGGATTGTCAATACACTGAGTTGTCTTATGGGAAGAGTCCAGGTGGCTCCTAGCCCAAGGAGAACTCCATTTCCCTGCCCCAACTCCAGCTCTTTTCCACCTGCCTTGGTGACATCTCACCCATCCATCCACCCGCAGCTCCTAGAGACGATTCCCTGATTGAAAAACGCCAGGCGCGCCCCCCCTTCTCCATGTCCCACCCCCAGCAGGAACACAGCAAACCCTGGGAGGAGGAGGAGGAAGAAAAACAAAAAGTCACAAGGAGGAAGAAAGGGGGGGGGAACAAAGAAAAGGGTTGGTACACGGACAGACGATGAGGATGAAACTCGCTGGCATGGAAAGCCTTCAGCAGCAGCATCTCGCCGTTGGCCAACCGCAAAGCAGGTTCCTTGAGATGAGGTAAAATCTGTGCGACTCCTTCCCRGCTCGCTGCTGCCCCGAGCAGAGGACAGGGCTGCCGGAGGCCAGTGTGAGACAGCMACCTCCGCCCCCATCAGAGAGACCAGCTGGTGGAGGGCTCCGCGCTCGGCGTTCCCCGGGATGAGGTAGGGCTGGGAGAGCAGTGGGAGCTGCTGCTGCTGCTGCAGGAGCTTTGGGGGCCGGAGCCTGCAATGAGGTGGACGACTGGCTTCTGGGCGAAGAGCACTCCTGCAAGGCACAGGCAGCGAGGGGAGAGGTTACGGGGGGCCGCGGCCGAGGGGGACGTTGCACGGGGAAAGGAAGGCGCTACCCAACCCTAGGGAGATCAGGCAGAGACAAGTGGGAGACGGGTGGGCAAGGAAACGACACGGGACACCCAGGGACTTTGCTCTGRCTTCTTCTGCCTTAGGGGTAGCCTTGTGCCTCCAGAGAGCCGAGAGATCCAAGCGGCTTCAACACCTCTGGAGGGGAGGAACTTCTTTCTCCCTTGTAGGCTTTGTCCAAGGCTTATGTGGGAGTCCCCATTAAAAGGTGGATTTCCCATCAGATCCCCTCTGTCACGGCAAAACACTGCTTGGGAACTGTCAGCAAAATGGTGCCATTAGGACAGCTCCAGCATAGAGAGATCGGGGCACAAACTGAACTGAATAAACTTATAACTCAGGACCTGGATAAAATTATAAAAAATCACAGAAAAATAGCACCCAGATCAGTGAAATGATACCATYAGCAACCAGCATCAAAAGAACAGGACACTACCCTGACAGACTGGGACCAAAAACAGAGAGAAGAAATCACCTCCCACTGAACTTCCTATACAGACCGTGTTTTGTGCTGAATTTTGGCAAAGGACCAGTCCCAGGGAGCAGGCCACCCTCTCCACACCCCACTCTGCACCCACGTCCACTTCCCCACCCATCCCAGGAAGCGATTCCTTCTCACCAGTGTAAATTGTGCCGTTAATCTCCACTGACATGTTAATACTCCCAATGCCGTTAGGTGACAAATTCAGTGCTGCTGCTGCGGCCGAGTCCGGTTTATCCTCTTTGGAGAAAAGAGAGATGCAGAGTTAGCTTGTGACTGCCCTGTTCCCYGTGCTATCCAGATGTGCTCAAAGGTTTACACGGCTCCTTGGCCTCCTGTTTAACGAGGACATCCCTAACGAGCTGGACTTCCCACCCTCCCCAAGGAAAAGCCAACCACGGCAAGCTCAGGMTGCAGCAGCTCCAGCGGCCACTGGAGGGAGAGAGACAAACCGAAGAGCCAAGGAGCCCAAGGCAGGAACTCTGGGCAGGGAAAAGTGGTTCCTCCTGGCTGGCCTCAACCCGGCAACTCTTTTTTAAGCCATTATGGGCCAGATTTCTGAGAGCAGCAGGCAGGATTTGGTCAGTGTCAAGGCACAGCAGAGAGCCACTATGCAATGTTTTGCAACAGATTTTAAGGTCAAACTGTCCTGGATATCTCTGAAAACTCTAACCTTAGTAATTCCTATGCAAATCTGGAGGTAGGGCTCCTTCTCTGCGTGCACAAGCTCCTGCACACATTTTGCATGTTTTTAGCTGCTTTCGAGCCTGCTGGGACAGCAAGGCAGCCAGTGTCCCTGCAAAGAGCGCTAAAAACATTGTTAACATTTAGCCTAAAAGTTGCTATCAAGTTTAAATAATCTCACAAAGCGTTTTCCAAAAGTGACTTTACAAAGAAGCACAGTATTATTTTTTGTTTTGCAACTGRGGAAATTAAGGTACAAGAGGCCGATGGACTTGCCCTCAGTCCCCTAACCGAGGTTGCAGTAGTGCTGTTGAATCCTTTTGAGGATCCAGCCTTCAAGGATGTTCCATTTCTATCGGCACGTTACTATGCAAAGAGACAAAACCAGTCCCTAGCATTTTTGTTTGGGAAGTTCAGGGTGGAGAGATAAGCAAAGCAATAAAACAAAAAGAGAGGAAGTGAACATACGTAGTACCTCATAAAACCTGCATCCTCTTTGCTTGCTTTTTTTTTTTAATGCAAATATGGAGTTTGGGTGGGTGCATAATTATCAGAAAATGTAAAACGTGGGGTTCTGCTCACATCTACCTCAGCAACAACCTGCTACTGCCTCGCAGGGGAACTCGCTCCAGCCCTTGCTGTGTGTGTGCTGGGCCCAGTGTCTCAAGGACTGCTAGCAAGGGCCTCCTCTAGCAAGGGCCTCCTCGGGAGCAGCTCCCGCCTTTCCCCTGAGCGCTGCCCAACCTGCCTGGCCTGCTGCTGCACCCAGACGTACAACTAACACAGGTYGCAGCCCTTTCATTTTACTGGATCGAAAGGCTTGCAGGAAACAGCTGCTGGGACCGAGCAATTTCATCTGACCCCTGTGTTTTCCCTGAAYGAAGGGGGACCCAAGAGCCCTGGCTGCAAAGAAAACCAAGCTGGCCCCAACTGAAAGYGGCAGTTCCCCAAAGTGCCAGCCCTGAGCAGATGCAGCAGCTTGAGTTCTGCAGTAACCTCAGCGTGCTCAACCCACGCACAAGCTACCGAGGGTCCTGTYTGACAGACAGATTTATAAGCTTAGGTGCAGAGCCTCCAGAACATAGCCAGATGGTTTCCGAACCCAGATGGGGCCCTGTGGCAACAGGAATAGAAGGAAAATGAGGGCAGTGAGTGAAAACTCCGGAAAAGTTGCTACAGATCACGCTGCAGTTATTGCAGCCCACTGCAGTAACTGACTAGCCCAGTACCCTGTGGATGATCCGGCCTGCACGTGAAGAGGTGTCTGACATTCCCGACCGGCAGCAGCTGCCAAAGGCCTTTCATTTAGCCAGAGGCGCAGCTTACCCTTGCCATTGATTTTGATCTTCATGGGGATCTGCCGTGCCATGCTGAAGAGGTTGCGCTGCAGAGCCTGCTGGACGAGCCGCTGCTCCTCCTCTGTCATCCGCGAGACCTTCTTCTCCGGGGGCTCCCCAGACTCCAGTCTCTCCCTCAGCTGCTCCAGGGTGGCTGTTCTAGCCGCCACGGATGCCTGCTGGCTAGCCAAGGTCACTGGCACAGCAATACGGTTTGGCATGGACACAGTGAGGGGCACGCCGTCACCTGGGGAGGGAAACGGTCAGGCAGGCCCTGCCACGGCGCGGCGGCGTTCGCGGCCGCCACGAACGTGGGGCCGTGCAAGGAGGGCAGAAGCAGCGGGCAGCGGCTCTGCAGCTCGGCGTTTGCAGGCAGGCAGCTCTTCCAACCACCCCTCTCCCAACAGCCGCCCAACGCTCCTCCCAGCAGCCGCCTGGGCGGGCTGGGAACCGTGCCGCAGTCTCCAGAGGACCCCTCGCTTTTGCTGATGCCGAGGGGTTGAGATGGCTGCTAGCAGCCGCTGGATGGCAGCTGCTTTGCTCTCTAGAAAGCCTTCWCATCAGGTCACATTTCCAAGCCATCAAAATGCTGCACCACTCTCTAGCTGAAGCTGTTGCTCCTGGAACAACCTCACCTCACTGTTGCTGGCCAAATGTTGAATTTTAGCCTGTGCAATTCCAAAATGCCTCCCCACTGCACTCCGACCTACTGTTAAGGCTGCTTCTGTAAATAACGAGCACTTATTTTTACAACTTCATACAGCAGCACTCCAAGCATTTCTCATCTTCCAGGAAAATAACAAAGATCCATAAATCCCTGCAAGCAGCAAGCATGGTCTGTCTCCCAGACAGGGGATGATGGATGAAGACAGATTAAAAGCCTCGCCAGAGGCCTCATGAAAAYAGCCAAGTCAAGCCCAAAAGCACAGCAATTCCTAGCTGATCTCAGACCTCTGTTTGCTCTGTTATTGTTCCCTCTTCCCCAAAGCTACAAGTCCCTTARTACAGTTTGGGATTTAAAGCAGATCTTGCACACAGAGGAAGAGGTCAAACTGCAGCCAAACACTCAGCAGCTCCTTCGCCACCCGAGTGCCGCTGCTCTGAGTCCAAACCAGACAAAATGGAACCCGCCCACGTCCCGCGGCCCGCTCCGAGCCAGCCGCCCTCCCGCTGCTGGTGCTCACCTTTCCTGAGCGCCGCGGCCGGCGACACGCGAGGGCTGCTGGTGCCGCTGCCCGGCGTGACGCCGATGATCGGGAAGCGGATCTTGGGGGGGGACAGGAGGGAAGGAGGCCCCGTGGCRTTGGGCGAGTAGCTGAACAACGAGGAGCTGTAGCTGGGCCGGCGGCCCTCGCGCCTGTTGCCGTCGATCGCAGCCTGCAGCTCCGCAGGAGAGCTCAGGGACTTCTTCTCGCACTCGTAGGCATATAAGTACTTCATATACCTGAGGGCAAGGTGACACGGAGAAGCTTCCAGTTAACCCAGTGCCTGCAGGGAAGCGTATGGCCACGTACTGCTGTGTCCACAGGGGCAGAAAAGAAGGTGTCAGACAGTCTGTCACAGCTAAGCCCCCTAGAATTACACCAATTAAGATCTTGGACCGTAACACATATATGCAGGGAGGGAAAAATCTAGGAGCTATCTCATCTTATTTGTGCTGGGAAGCATCAGTCTGTATGAAACCTTGCCAGTGCTGCTGAATTCTGGCACAGGGCTTGGCAGGAGAGGGCCTGTTGGTGCCAAAGGCGTTAGAAAYGGCAAAGAGCTCAGAGGCTCCTATAACGTGCAAGAAACCTGACATCGGTAGCCACGACACTGCTCAAGGCTTCCCGCAAGCCTGAAAACTCACACTGTGCAGGATGAGCCGGGGCAGGCTTTCCACGCTTCAGTCACTGAACACCAGTGCAGCTTTGCGCCGCAGCTTCAGCTCTGCCGTGTGTTTGTTTTCAGCATTCCTCCTCTCTTTGGCTTATTCTACTCCTTTTCTTTCTTTTTATTTTACTTATCTAATCAGTGTGAGGTGCTGCAGGTCAGAACAGCAATCCCCGCAGTGACCAACTCCTAAATACACATTTCCACAGCTTCACAGTGATAACAAGGCATTAAATGATCAAGTTTATACTTGATACCTACAAATCAGGAGGCCCCTCTCCCTCCCCATCATGCCAGGTGCTCTACAGAGACRGAGCAGGAGACACTCCTTGCCCTGAGGAGTTTAACTTCCAAGAAGGCAAGAAAGGCAGGGTATGGTGAGCAGCACAGAGGGTGCATCAGCACTAGGACTCCAGGTAGGGAAGGGACGGAGAAGGAACGAGCGGGAGAAAAACAAGGGGAGAAGGAGTAAGAAGGGAGAGTACAGGCTGATGCAAGGAGAGGTCTGAGCAAAGCAATTCAGCAGCTCCTCTCCTGCCACCGAGTGGGGCTTCATCTCTCCCCCTTTCCTCCCCAGTGCTGCTCCTGCAGTCCCGTTTTGCTGCTCCGCCTCCTCGCTGCCCTGTGCCGGGTCAGACTGGTGCCGTTCAMCCCCCTGGACTTACTGGGTTCGAAGCGTGAACGCGGCACTGGTGATGGAGGTGGGCAGGTTAAGGCCTTTGGTGATCTCCCGCCAGATCTTCTTGTTGATGATTTCTACCAGCCCGCCCTTCTCGGTCACCAGTTTGTAGAGCATGTAGAGATCCAGGATCTGCTTTGCCATGATGGGGATTCGATTGATGGGTGTTCCTGCAGGGAAGCAGCAAGGAAGGGGACATGGAGTCAGAGAGGGAAAACGAGGCCGAAGGAACCAGCAGGTCGTCACGATCGATCTTTCTAATAGGAAATGCAGGTATTTCTATTTGTAGCCTGACTTGAGGCCTCTCCGTGGGCGAGTAAATGAGCCAGAGAAGTGTAGCTACACGGCACGTCCTCTCCGTGAAAAGTTCTTTCCTGCAGGCAAAACCAATTATCAGAGGAATAATAACCTGCAGCTAAGAGTAACTTCTAAAATAGAAAGAGGGGAAGCAGAGACTATTCCGTGCCAGGGGCCCGGCAGCAGCACAGAGAAATCATTTCTTATGAGCTCCCAGGGCAACCCCAGGTAAAAATCTGCATCACTCGCACTCAGGAAGGGGCTGAACAGCCATCCATGGGGATGCTGCTCTCTCGCTCCCAACCTCTGCTACTTTTTACGCTTGGGAATAAAAACAGTGGAAAGGGGCACACGACATTTGGCAGCATGTTTCCCCACCGCGTACATTTGCTCTCTGTCCGTGGTCACAAACACACRGAAAGCCTTTTGCTACGGGTTCTGCTCTTACAAAGGATTTTCTTCCTTCCATTTTCCCCTAAAGAAGCTCCTAAATGCTACTTCCCTSCCCAAATCCTCCCAAACACAAGAAAACACAGAACCTCTTTTCCGTTTTGCTTGTGTTTAAAGAGGTACTTGCTGGGCACACACAGACCTCCAGCTGCAGCTTCTAAAAGCCCATAGAAGCCTGGAAATGGAGCCTCCATCCAGCAACGAGTGGCCCTGGGGGGGCAGAAAATGGGCAGCACGAGACACTGCTGAGGCTCCCTAAGCCCGTAGCTGCAAACACGACCCAATGGGAGCAGCCGGTGGCGGTAAGAGAGCTGGAAAAACGAAGCGGTGGCCACGGGTGAATGAACAAGCGGCACAGGAACTTGTCTGATCTTGGCACCGAAGGCGGCCTTGCTGCCGGCACGCGCGGGGCGCTGCTCCGTCTTTGCTCGCACARGGCCGGCGCTGGGAAACGGCCCGGTCCTTCCTGCTCAGCTTGGGTGTGTTTGGGGGTTAGCACAGGGAGGAAAATCACCGGTTTAACCCCACAGGACGCTTTTTGCAGCACCTCAAAAGGGTGGGTGGTTTGAAAAGGCCAAACTAAGAGATTTAAGCAAGGAAGGCCCCCAAAAGAAAGCGCTGATGCAGCAACCCTTTTATTTGGCGTAGGAAATACCGTTTGAGGGCAGGATCCTGCCTGGGTGTGGGTCTGCAGCAGCCTTTCCAGGAAGGCCTATGGAGCACCGCTGCAATGGGCAGTGATGGGACACCAGCCCCACAGGGGACACTCCCGCCACCTCTCATAGGCAAGTGATTCGGTTAATGCCCCGCAGCAGAGAGGTTTATGGCCCTTATAAATGGGTTTTATTCTGTTTAGTGGAGCTGAGCTCGGCCCTGTTCTCATTACCCAGGGAACCAATTTATTTTATTTTTTTGGTGGGCAAGGCTTATTATGAATTAGCCCATGGCWCTAATTCCCACAGGTTAATGAGACGCCGGATGAATAAAAGCAAACTGGTATGGGGCTGCCTCCAACATCCCCATGTTAATAAGGCTCAGCTATAAGGAAAGGCAAACAGCAACCTCCCCAGGCTCCCCTGCTCTCCCTGCTGCTTCTCTGTCCCATCTCTCCTTGTACTGGCCCTGCCCTGCCACAAAGGCACCCGCGTGCCGTAATTTCCAAGCTGTCGTTTGCAGCAGCACCAGCTCCTCTTCCCGTTGGACCCTGGGGAGCAGAGGGACGTGTCCCAGTTGCTCTGATGCTCCCGGTTCCTCTCGGGCTCCTCCCCAGAAGATAAACACCCTCCTCCCCAGGCTCCCTTCCTCCTCCCCCTCCATTTTGTCCCGGCACATGTGGTYGGAGCAGGGATGAGGAGCCCAGAAGAGCCAGGGCTGTGGCATGATCACGTTACCCACCCCAGTTATCACTCATCAGCCGGGCCCTGGGGGCAGGCAATCCCACCCAGCCCACCGCAAACGCCACCGGGTTATTTATCCAGGATTCCCCAGCAAAGAGGCCAGGGTGGCTCTTCCTACCTCCATTCTCCTCTTTCCCCCTGGAAGAGCCCGGCTGCGGGGCCCCGGCCTCGCCACTTGGGCATTCCTGCTGCAATGAACACAAGGGTTCTGCCCGCCAGCGGGGAGGAGAGGCTTAACCCGCGCGGCGAGCCACCGGAGCAGCCACCGGAGCAGCCACCGGAGCTGACCCTCAGGCCGCAGGTCACCTCCCTTTTGACACCTTCCCTTCCTGCAGTTTGCTTTTAAACAGCACCTCCCCACTAAAGCGCCAGGGAATTTAATTAGTAACCAGACAAACTAAGCCAAAAGCTATGGATTTTCTTTCTTTCTTTTTTCTCCCAATGCCTCCTGTAAAATTTGAGCAGTCTGAGCAACTTTGCAGCAGGGACAGAGTTAGCTTTGCCGCTGCAGCGCTTACCCAGGGAGCTCATTTTCCTTTCACATTTTGGCATGGGAGCAGGCCGCTCCGGGCAATATCCCCACAGCAGGACGGGYGGCTGGTGCTTTGGAGCTGGCGACTTCCCCGCGCTCGGCTCCGGAGCGGAGCCCATMTCAGASACATGCRKCAGGAGGAAGGCCCCTCCTGMGCCCGAGGAAGAGGAGAACGGGAAYGGCTTCCTCGGGAAAGCYGKYGCCGGCCGGGAAAGGCTGCAGGAGGAGCGCRGGGATGCTGGAGCAGAGCGGCTCCCTTCCCGCGTGGCCGCGGGGCCCGTCAGGGGCCGTGATGGATGACTGTCATCTGGCAGCATCAGGATTAATGATCCGCGGGTCAGAGGGGAGAATTCCAGCGGGAAAGGTCAGCAGGCGGGGGCACAGCGTCAGACTTGTTGCCTTTTGATGGCAAATTCATTCTACTGTAYGGCCCAGCCCTGCATCCTGCCGACGCATGGGCAAACGTGCCCAGGCCAGGGCACGAGGAGGATGCCCAGCTCAGCACCCTTCTCTTGCCAAACGGACCCTTCTCCTTCCTCCTAGCAGAGCCCCAGCCCYGAGAGGCCTCCCCAGAGCAGAGGGTTGGGACGCAAAGGACGGTTACAACCCCAGGAAGAGAGGAAGAGGAGGAGCGGGAGGAGTCACTCCCCAGCCACGGGGGAGCTCAGGCTCCCGGGACGAAGGCTTTGCCTGCGGGGAGCCTGGCTGCAGCTCTCGACGGCTCCATCCCTCCTGCTGCCCATCCTTCAGCCCTCGCAAGCCTCTCCTGCTGCAAGAGGGGCCGCGTGGAAAGCCCAGCACCGCAGGGGCCCATGAAGCCACCCACGATGCCTTCACCCTTCAAAAGCACCTCAAGAGCAGCCCGAGGAGGATGGAAGACCCAGATCATCTTTGAAGGACTGTTCTACCTCTGCTGCTCCAAAACGGGGCTGAGAAGAGGTGCTGGCTACGCTCTGGGCGGGAGGCCCCCTCGCCTACCTGAGCATGCCAACCTCAGGGCGCTGCTGCTTCCTCCTCTTCATCCTGCCTTAGCCCAAGTCCCAGGTAGACGGGTGTTAAGCAGAGAAAACTGCCCCTAAAACTGCTCCTAACAGAACCATAGGAGCAGAGGGTTGCCATCATTTAGCAGGGTTTTGCAATCATTTCGCAGGGTTCTGCTTGCTTTTGGGCAGTCTGCAATGAGGACTTGAGGATGAGGATGGAGCCGCGGCAGGGAGATCCCCGCAGGGCCACGTGCCCCACGGCTCCTCCTGCCTACAGAGACACAGAGCAGTGACCTGCCCCGGGGCTGYGCTGCCCCTTCCTTTTCTCTTCCCTTCTTTCTTGTTTTTCTCTCAAGTTTCCTTTCAAAAAGGCCYGTTTCTGGGTGAGGCACGCAGCTGGGGCAACACCCCAGCGCCGGCTTTGCAGAGCAACACTCACGTTGCAATAAATACTTCCACGCCTTGGAAAACGGGCCGCAGAGGAGGGTTTGGGGCAACACCCAGTCGCGTTTTGCTGCTCCTCGTCTCCAGCAGACCTGTCCAGAGGGAAGCGGGAGCAACCCCCGACAGTCCGAAGCAACAGGCCTTCCCCAGGAGGACATGGAAAGCCCACAGTGATTAAAGATATATGGATTTTATATACATGTAAAATAGCTCTGAATTAAACCTTGAAGAGATGCTCGTGTTTCTTTGCGGGAAGACTATGGGAGTAACTGCATGGTGTGAACTGGAGCCCATACTCGGCCCACTAGATAACCCGCAACATGGAAAACCACCTGGATCCTGAACCACCTCAGCTCCTGCTTTGCTAAACTCATCTCCGAGGGCAAATCCCATCCGGCTTTGTGCAAATTCGGCCTTCCAGGCCCTCCTGGTGGCATCTACCATTTTGTTTGGAATTGGCCCCGCAGACTCGCTCGGCGCCGCAATAAAAAGCGGCGGCAGACGGAAGGGAAATGACCTCTCCCCGTTTCCTCCCAGTCCTTGACACGGCTGATCTAATCTCCMCTGCCTTCCCGGCACTTCCACAGCGGGCATCCGCGCCTCCCAACGGGAACGCTGCCACCCGATCGGCCTGCACGCCGTTAGAGGCTCCTATCAAAGCGGGAGCCAGGAGCGAGCGCAATCAATCATGCTCTACTTGACAGGAGGCCCCCTTCTTATCTGCACCCCGCGAAACGCGGGCGGTTTCGGCTTCCCTGCTCGCTAAGCGAGCCTGACAGCAGCCGCCGATCAGGTTTCAGCTGCCGAGCCCGAGGTGGCCGCGCGGAGGGGAGCGCTGGCACCGGCCGAGGCTCCAGCCGCGTCAGCCTTCCCGTCCGGACAGCCTCTCCGGGCCAGGTCCCGGGGAGACTTGCTCCAAATCTCCAACTAGACCCAGCGACCGGCACAGCTGGGTCCAATACAGTCGCTGTTCCCAACTTCTTCCCCAGATGTCGGGCGGTCACGAAGCTGCCGGGGGGGTTTCCAGCATCTACCCTCCGATCCGAGCAGAGCAGCTCCTCTTCCCTCCCTGAGGATGAGGTACAAACCCAGGAGGGAGCAGGGCCAGCCGGGGAGGATGGGAGCCCCTGAGGGCAGGCAGGGCCGTCCTCCTGGCTGTCCACGGGCCGTCTCGAGCTGCCGCTGCTCCTCGGAGTTTAGCAGGAAGCCGGAGACCATCTGCAGCACAGGGGAAGAGCTGATACAAGGATGAGCTTTGGAAGCGCGAGGAACCAACGCCCAGCCCTGGAGATGCTGCAGAAACGTGCTACAGGTTCATTAGTGTCTCCATCCTCTAGAGATCAAGCCTCCAGCTTGATCACTCARTCCTGCAGGAAGAGATCCAGGGACTGGGGAGATCTTCAACTGGCCATGAGGAGCACCAGGGATGCTGGGCTTGGATCAACAAGATAACTACAGATTCACGCAAGGCGACAAGGGCTGCACAAACCCCGATTATTTTTGACCCCTGTCCAACGTCAGCTCAGCTTCCAACAAAACATTCAAGCTGCTCTCATATTTCCATGCTGGCTAAATTTAAAACAAATCTTCTGTAGCCCAGAAACAAATAAATTCCTAATGCTGTTTTTTCCCCTTATTCATAACTGGAGCTTGTAATGCGATTTTTCTAGTGAGCTAAAGCAATATTCTCTCTAAAACCTCATTTTTCAACTACTTAAAAGCCAGGCATTTTAATTAATTGAGCTGAGAATTACCTGCACTAAAAGTTTTCCAAGAAATAACCTTTGGGGTTTTTTCGGGTCTTTCTGAAGGGGCATTTTCAGGCTTTTCCTAAATTAGACAAAAAGCTTCTGATGTCTCCACGGTTGGAAAGAGCATACAGATATGAGAAGCTGAATTCAAGTTGTTTGGAGGTCCCAGTCATAAGCACTGCACTTTGCACCTCTGGATTTCTCCCCTAGCATCATTTAAAAGTCTTTAAATACACAGGGTAATACATTTCTGTCCCCTGCTGGGAAAGGCTCAAAGCATTTACAAAGAAATGAAATGAAATTAGAACACAAGTTCCCCCCTAGAGCCTATGGAAAAATCGCTCTTCCTAAAAATACAGAAACACGTCCCAAAATATTTCACCCATTCTTTAAGCGCGGCACAAAAGCCAGAGGTTTAACTATGTGCAGATCCAAAGGTCTAATTTAGAAGAGAGGTTATTTTGGACCATCTAAAACAGGCCCCTCCTGAGGAATCTTTCATACGGGACATGCTGGAATTGGGTTTGGTGCAATGCACAGAGGAGAATTTTCCACTGCCCGACGTCTCCTGCTATTTAGGGAAACGCTGGCTGGTGCTCAGCCCTAGGCAGGTAGAGCGAACAAAGGATGCCGAGAATTCATGTCCATTGGTGTCGCACAGMGCGCTACCTTGCTCCACCCCGATTCAAACCTATCTCCGGGGGGTCAAAAGGAGAAACCTGTGAAATTGAAGCAGGGAGAGAACGAAGCGAATTCCCTGGACAAATGCTCCACAAAGGCCGCTTTGCCTATAGATAAAAGAAGCCACCGGTAAATGCTTTTGTCAATACCCTGGATTTGATGCATTTCCACACCCCAACCGTGCAGACAGAGCATATAACAGCAGGAAAACATTAAAACCACACGGCAGACTTACAAAGCCCCTTCTATGAATGTACACATAAAAAAAAAAGCCCTCCACTGAACGTCACGTCATCTGGGGAAAGCAAGGTCACGCGGAASCCTTGAACACAACGCGAAGAGCCGCACAACCGGGGACGTTTTACGAGGTCTTCACAAAGGCTCCAAGCCAACAAGAGYGCTTCCCTTGCAAGGGGCCTTTCCAGCCGCCCCACGGCACCTTGCTGCCTCTCTTCCTCACCAAACCCCACCTCAGGAGGTTGCGTGAACGCTGCTTGTCCTTCCAGAGGATGAAATTGTTCCACGAGTCCAACGCTCTCCACACCAGCTCCGTTCCTGGGGGGCTGCAGTGAAGACGAGTGATGCCAACTAACACCATGGCTATCTGCCTCGCTCTGCCCTCTGGTACCTCTTTCAGGGCCACATCCGCAGTGTGCTCCGACTTATCCTACCTATGCCTTTGCCATCACACAAGATAGACAGAAGGAAGTAAAATTCAGCTTCCAGTTACATTCACAGGATAAGAAAGGCCGGGAAAGAGGGGCCCTGTTGGAGGGCTCTGGTTTAAGGAAAAAAAAGACTTCAGAATCTCACTGCAAAATTTTAACCTGTCGGTGTGTTGAAGCCAAAGGCACACAAGGCTAATCCTGCTGTCAAAACACACAGCTCTGCAAAACACACCACATGCCGGGCCCTTCTATAGCAAAATCATTTCTGAGAGCCGTGAGCACAAGCGAGCGGGATGCGAGATCACCCCGAGTTCCTATGAGCACACAGCGTGCTTGCACTCTTGGAAACGGTCCTTCCCAGTTCACCACGGATATGGAGGGGACAGGGAGCAACTAAGGGCCACCTCTGCATATCTGGGGGACGTTTATCCACTGACACTGGCCAGGCACACAGGGTCTCTGCTGCTGGGAGAGCAATGCACGATGATACAGCTCATATCCAGGCACCAGGAGCCTGTGTGTGCCAGGACACGGAGCAGGCGCGGAAGAGGGAAGCGGGTCCTCCCCACGCACTCTGCAGCAGCACGACCTCCAAGGTGAGCGATTCCTGTGCTGCTCTGCCCCCCTCTCCCCACCCGCCCCTTCCATCACAGCCGTAGTGGGAGCCATTCCCCCAAGCATATCCTGGGAATAAAACCTCCAACAAAGGAAGAGTTACAGCTCTCCTCTCATCTCCCTCTTCCATCATTATTGCCGCCGAAGGGCCATTTTATCACTTGCAGCTGTGGTCATTCAGCGACAACCTGCTGTGCTCGGAGGCAGATGAGACCCGCACATTTGATCTGCATTAAGCCCGTTTCATGGGTTCACATTTCTAGGTGCATTCCAGGCAGCGGTGCCAGCACCCAGACCTTTTCATCCCTCAAACTAGCTCATGTGAAATCTGCCTTTATCTTTCACCTTTTCAGGCTCAGTGTGGGGTTGCAATATCAGTGTGTGCTTCACCAGCGCCAAGGAAAGGCTGGCACTTCCCTGGACTCTACAGCAAAATCCCTGTCTCCAGCCCAGCAATATATCCTAGCAAGGGCTGCTTTCCATTCCCTTCAAACACGAGGTGCAAATTAATCAGCTCTTCACACATACGAGCTAAGAAACCCAGTGCTTTGCTCTCAGGTGCAATGAGGCCTCCGTTTCATGCATCTTTGGGGGCCTCTTTTGCAGAACAAGGCAGCCGTTCAGCCTTGTTTGCTTTAGGACACTTGCCTGGCACATAAAGTGCTGCTGGGCAAGGAGAAATTTAAGCTGAATGGGATTTTATAGTCTGGCTGTATTTGTCCCCAGATTTTTGGATATATCAGAATAGCTGGAAATGAGAAAAAAAGGGCAAGTCCACCCACTCATTACAAAACTGCAGTCCTGCCCCAGAGAGTAGCGAGCAGAGCGGGGGGAAGAACTGAGCAAGTTCAGCTTCTGCAAAACCATCCCCAAAKCAGAAGTTTTATTTTGCTAAGACATAATAGCTCAGATGACAGCCAGAACAGTGGAGCTGCCTCTCCCTCCAGTCCMTATTGCTCCGCTTTCACGTCAACCTGGATCAACTCAACTCCACAAAGTCCTTCCACCTTTTCCTTTCAGAGGTGTCAGAAAACGATGCAGGTCTCAGCTGCTACGTGCCCTSCAGTGTCCCATAGGTGGGGGCTCTCTCGTATTTTGCTCTCCACACGGCAGAAAACAAGGAAAGCTCCAGAAAACAAATCCGCTTGGAAACGCCCAGCTATGAATAGCTCAACTCTCAGGGCGAGCAGCTGGTAACCAGCTCAGCCCCTGCACCAGGAATGTGTCAATTATAAATAATTAAAAGGTAACAGGAAGGAGAAACAGAGGCATCAAGCAGGTTTCTCCCTGGGCACCTGGATGTTTCTCTTGCTGTCAATCACACCTTTAATATTATTGTTTTGTAAGCCAGAGTTTCACRGAAATGCTCAGAGACAGATGATCAGTCACCTACACAGACTCACGCACCARGACAGCACTAACAAACTGTCACCTGGGTTTTTGTCATTGGGAATTCCCATATCAGGAACTCCGGGCGACCAGTCTTTTTGCAGTGGGAGATTCGGCGCTGCCCCTTTACCTGGGACACGTGCTCAGTGTGAGGGCCACTACCACGCACTCAACAGCCACAGGGCAGCGTAGCCCGCAGAAGGCTCTAAATCCTTGAGACAATTAAAAATGAAGCCACAAAAATAYGGCAGAGCTGATTGCAGCTGCAGAATATTTGTCTTTTGTAGGATACCACATATATTTCCCTTAAAAACAAAGAAAAACTTTTCAAGGAGGGACCTAAGCTTCATTATCTATGCAACAGAAAGAGGTTTTTGTGCTATTCCAGCTGAGCTGCTTCCCATGTGCATCATCATCGCTGTATACCATAAGGAGGAAGGTGTGAACTTCAGACCACGCGCTCCGGCATTCRGTTATGCAAAATTATACTAACCACAGAGCTGACGTTCTGTGAATCAACAGGAACACACATTTGTGAGGCTGTTTCCCCGTCCCCAGATTGTGTGCTCTCATTCTGTGCTGATCATCTGCAGGGGCACTGCCACCCGGCTTCCATGAGCATGGGAAGACAAGTGATCAAGCCACCTGAATGGCTTATTCCCAAGGGGAGAGAGATGGGAAAACCCACAGGGACACTCAGCCTTGTGGCACAAAGCCCTGGGGAGCAAAGCTGCATGGGGTCTGCAGTGCAGGGAGAACTTCTGTGGGGGGTGGGAGCGAGCATAAAGAMATAGTAAGTGAAAAGGCAAAGGGGTTCTTCCTTCCTGAACTCAATTCCCAGGACAATTATCCCAAGTCTTACCGTGGCTCTCCTACCTATTCTGTGTGTTCAAGGGCTGGCTTCACTCTTTCCAACTCGAGAGGAAATATTCAGCCCATGGCAAGATCCAATTTTCCCGTGTCAAATTCATACAAAAATTCACTCACCCCTCTTCTGCATAAAGATGAAGAGATCATCCAGGAACTCTTTCCGCTCAGGGTCACTRTCCAGTTCATAGAGCTGTTGGAAAAAGTAAGAATGAAGGTACAACCCACACAGAGACATGGCAGAAGCTAATATTGCTGCTTTGTTTTAATGAGAATGATATAGGGTTTGTGCTGAGGTGAAGAAAGGCAGCCAGGAAGGAGGCAAAACAAAGATGGACTTTGGACCTCATCAGTGGGCAAGGTTGGAACGAGAGTTTAAGGACCTATAAACTATTAAGAGGTCAGAAAAGAAAGATGAAATAACCAAAAGSTTGGCAAGTGATCTAGGGCAGATCAGCAGTCCCTACGTAGAGGCACCAGGGAGGTAAATGTCTCTTCAATTTCTCCTAGCCCTACAGTTCCCCCTTTCAGGGGTTGTCACATAAGTGCCAAACTTCAGCTCCTTTGAATGAGGAGATGAAAGGACAGAGCTTTTCTGTGATGGCTATCGCCTAAAGAGAAAAGGTCCTCTAAAATAAGGCAGAAAGCAGCAACATAAATGTGAAAAAAAAAATCACCTTGGAACCAATTTGCTGCAGAAGCTATATTGTGAAAATGCTTCCAAAAAGCTGCATTTTCAGCAGTTTCATWGGAAGTTTATTCCCCAAAAGAGACGCTGTCTGCTAGCATTACCTGCTGATGTCTCAGAAGGGGCAGTATCATCTCCTAAACTAACTCTCAGATGAAAAAAATCTCATTTTCACCTATTCAGAATCCTGTGAAGCCATAAAACGACTGGCTGAAAGGGCTCCAGTCAGGCTCTCAAAGAGGTCCAGGAGGGTATAAAACAAGATCGARGAGGGCAAGAACAGAACATTGGGATAAATGTATTTTGGCTTCTCTCCAGAGATGCAGCTGCCTACTTGGCACTCCTCTAGCCCAAAAGAAGAGGAGGTTACTGAGTTCATTTCCTTGGTAGCTCTATACTTTCTTGCACATTGAGCTCTGGGGAAGAAAATGCACCCTGGTATTTGCAGAGCAATTAGCTACACCCTTTCAGAAAGGGCCAGCTTAGTTTAAAATGAATTCCTTGGGCTGATGTGACACATTGCTGCCACATTCAGTCCTCTTAGCACAGTGCTAACCGGTTTCCAGAAACGAATTCCTGTTCTGCCAGCCAAGGAAAGTATTGACCCAAAATTTAAATGTTGTAATTATAGTGGTTATGAAGTCTTAGCGCAAGGCACATTCCAGGAATCAAAAGTAGCAAAATAACCCAACTCTGCAGGTTTCTAGCCAGAGGGCTGCGAGGTACCTTCCGAGCAGCTTTCTCACACATTCCCTCGCTATGCAGGAGCAGCGAGGGCTCAGCAGCTGCCCTCAGCCACRAATGACGGAAGGAATATCCCTCAAATCATCCTCCCGCCCTTCCCCAGAACCCAAGTGACCAGGCTGACCTTGGCAAAGTCTCGTGAAATTTCTCTTCCTCGGCATCCATCCCCTTCATCGTTCCAGGTCACGTTGCCATTCTAGAGGGGAAAAAGAAGGCAGAGCTGAAGGAYTGCACAGGGAATTCCAGAAAACCTGTGCATTTGTGGGCACAGGCGCACACAAAGGCAGACAAGCCCTGGCTGAGCCCTGGGAGAGGAGGAAGAGGAGGGACATTCGTGTGTTATTTGCGACCCATTCTCCTGGAATCGCTGACATTCAGCTCAAACTGGAAAACGGCTCTTGCTCTTCCAGGTAAGCACTGAGGGTAGGGCAAGGAATTCTGCKTGCTCAATCCTCATCCCAGTGGATCGCCAGGACCTGAAGGCAGCCTGAGCAGCCACTGGCTGTCAGGCAATGCCGAGTCCAYGCAGCTGATCCTGGACAACCTTGAAACCACGAAGCCTACGGGGCCAAGTGAGGCAGAGCCCGTGCCCTGGTGCCCCAATGGCGCCTGGGCCGAGGGCAACCAGGAAGGCACTGGGGGCTGAAAGAGATTTTGGCATAAAAATACATGTTAATTAGAGAGGAGATCCAAGAGCGGAAATCTCRGAGTCATCTGGTTGTGACAAACACATTGAATTACAAAGATGAATAGCTCTTGTCACGGCCAGCCCAAGCTCCATTTCCCCCTTTAAAACACACAGCAGCGAGCTGCCCTAATGCCTGCTGATTTAGTTTGAGCCAGTAATTCCTGCTGGAAAGTCAATTATCCAGTGAGTCCCATCAACTGAAAGATATTTAATGGGGGATTATTGCCACTTCTGTTATGTCAGCTGTTTATTACAGCAGATCAATTCCCAGCCCGCTCTRGGAAGAGATCTGAAGAGCAGTTTTGTCCACAGGACCATTCAAGGCTGTGTGTCCTTTTCTAGCAGAGATTAAAACACGACKTTTTTCGCTAATTGTGGCAACATCCAGCTGCTCCCAAAACCTCACTGATAGGMAGCCAGTTAGCTCAGATCAAACATTGCATGTGACTAATCAGAATAAAACACACCAGCCAGTCTGTTTGCAGGGCTACAATTCCACTTCCTCAACTYGATAATCTGAAGGAACAAGATTTTCAGTTGTACTCAGTTATAAATGAAAGCGGCAAAACTGGCCCTGGAATTAAAAACTGAACGGGGTGGTCCAAGAAGCAAAACACTTGAGTTTGTAAGGCAATTGGTGCATGCCAAGCAAGGACTTTATTCTGCTAGATGGGGACAGGGAAGAGAAGGGAGCTGAAAGAAGGCAGCAATTCTCTACTGCTGGGGGGTTTGAACCTCATAAAAATTCAGGAAATAAAACTGTCCCTGGGCTTTAAGACTCTTACAAAGCTTTTTCCTGTTTTGTCTGAAGAASAGCTAAAGTTACAAATAAATCAGAGGCCTGTTAAAGCTCGGCATGCTGAACAACAAGCAGAATGGGAGCTGCTTCCCATGGCTAGATGTCGAGGTGATCCGGAGCGCGAAGGCTGAACGCGCCCAGCACTCATCATTCAAGCATAATGGGAAAAGCCAAGGGGACTCTGAGGCAGCTTCGATATCCAACTTCCTCCCCCTTTCTGCTAGGAAAACAAAGTTCCGGATCCCAGAAGCTCTCCCCTGCACGCACAGCAGCGGGAGCCCGAGAAATCAATATATCCTCCCGAGTCATTAAGAGACCTCTGTATAAGCCAGGCAACAGGGGCAAGAGGGAAAAACACCCGCTGCGGAGAGAAGCAGGTTGTCCTGTGGGGAGAAACCTGCCTCTGCTGCTGCCGCTTTGTGTCYAGGGAATTTGCTGGTGTTGGACACACGGCTGCTGCCGGAGCTCTCGYTGGCCCCGGTTCAGCTGAAGCTCCTTGCAGAAACAGCCGCTGGTTAAAACACCTCCTCAGCTGGTTGCTCCAATGCCACGTGTTAGCAAAAGGGCAGGGAATTTGGTTAAGGATTCCTGTGCTTGCAGGTCACCTCCGGAGCCTCCCCGGCTGCTCCCGACTCAMCTTGGGAACCATCTGAGCGCTCCCGGGATTTGCTCCTCCCAGGGGCTGCAAGCCTGACCTGGGAAGCAAATATATCTGCAGCTATTTTAGGATTACTCCCTAACCACCTGGAATATCTTATTAGAGGAAAGCTCAGAYGTCCAGAACAATTTTGGTTTCCAATCTTGCAATACAAGAGCTCAAGTTTAACCCTTCCATCAAAAACACTGTTTTGGAGCAGGCTGAAGGGGGAATGGCAAACACCTTACTGCCTCTTCCGACTTGTTCTTTTCAGGGCAAAAAACTCACCAGTGACTAGCCTAGAACCAGAGAATCATAAAGTGATGTCTGGAGAACAGTTTCCATCTAAATATGACTGCCTCAAGCCTTTCCTTCTCCCCTAACCCAGTTTCATATAGAGAGGGATTCAGCTAAAACCTGGCAGTTTTAATGGCACTGCAAAGCTGCGCTCTGAGTGGAGCTAAAAGKGGAGAAAAACGGGTGAAGCTGCAAAAAGTGACAGAAAGGAGCATGGCTCAAACGTCCCCCCCCAGCATGAGGTGGAAAGCTGCGAGGCAAAGGCGAGTGCCTTGGGGTAACTGAAAGCACCGAGTCAACGCAAAGGCAGAGGGGCGGCAATTTCAGGATTATCCCACCRAAATTCCTTTTGTGGGGCGTGTTAAGCCTTAGGAAATGAAACAGATGCTATTATAAAGAAATCTGTTGTACTACAAAATGCTGATAAGATTGGGCTGGCTGCCTTGAGCTGGACCTCCTCAAGCATGAAGAAGCCAGTTATAATTATGGTAAAAAAAGGCAAAAAAAACCCCAAACCTTTACTGGAATTGGAATAAACTCTTCCCACTCTTAGTGGGAAGCCAGTACCTACTGCTTCAAAGAAGGGTTCTGAAAAACTACTAGTGATTTAGGAAGGGCAGGGAGCAGGGGGGAGAGAGGCAAGCAAGAGAATGGGCTGCAATTAGCAGATTAATTACCTGTTCTTACAACGTTTTCTCTTTATTGTATGYGTGTTCCAATAACCTACTGACTGAAGCATTAACGTGGTTCTTTGCCAAACAAGAATCCACCTACGCATCYTTCAGCGAATGCAGGACTCCCTGCGAATGACTCCTATTCACAAATCCTGGCTGGGTTTAGCTAAAATACAAGTGACAAGAAGATTTGCTCCGTGGGAGCAGAAATTCTCACTGCCTCATAGGCCGCTCTCAGATTTACGCCGAAGTGAGAATCTGCAAGAGCCCGACACATTCAAGCTCTTTCCACCTTCAGGCTTCACCGGTAGCTAGAATTTCTGCACGTTGGCACTGAAGCAGACAAGTTGTAACTACTTCTGGTGATAAATTTAGCACCTGAAAGAAACCTAAAATAAGACTTATCTTGCCCAGGCTATAAATGAGCAGAGAATCTGCTCCTTAGCTGCAGAGCTCCAGGTGCAGTACGGTCACCACAACGGAGCCCTTAGGAATCTCACAGAGCTGCCCTGAGATGGAGATCTGGGGTAACTCTCAGCTGTTGCATTGGCTGCTTTATATGTTTGTAYGTGGGGCACATGAGCTGCAAACATGCACAAACCTTGGATTTCATGTGCAGACCCAGGAAGCTTTGCAAACACCCAGTCACCAGGTATGTGTGTTTGCTTCCAAGACGCTTCCCCACCATTGAGAACTCATTTTAAGTTACAAATCACTATGAACTCCAAATTAGTTGCTGCAGCAGAAGCAGAAAGCCACYGGGATGCAGACTTCATTTAACCAAGCCTAAACGATGGGTTTCAGGAGAAGCAGCAAATTTAAGAATTAAAACACYCCCTCACAGAAAATAGCTTTTAGTAAAAAAGCGGAAGAAGCCAAATATTTAAGACCAGCACGTGAGAACAATTCTCTCATTATATCAAAACCAGAAAGAGGAAATGAACAGAGTGTGACTTACATTTGGAATTAAACCTCAAGCCACTGCATTGGGCCCTGGATATCCTAAATAACCGGACAGCAAACAAAGTGCACTGTACGAAAGAGCTTTTTTGCTCCCGATCTTCACCCTCTCTGGATTAAGGAGCATCTCCCGAGCAATACCTCCGTACACACAACACTTGAGGCACATACTTGAGATTATGGAATCTCAACCACTCATTCCTAGACCCTAGAGCAAAAGCACAGTAATTATTTTAAGCTGACCTACCTTAATAAACACCGTGACCTTTGTAAAAGTTGAGGTCAGGATTTTCAGAAGTGGCTGGTGATTTCTGGGGCTCTAACATGAGGCATCSCTAGAAGACAGGCTGTGCAGCACGCTGCAAACCAGATACTCGCTTTTGGGACATTCACCTCGTGGTGTTTAGGGAGGCACCTAATATCTGCTGATGCCTGAAAACCTCGCCTCGATTCTYACATTCCTCAAAGGAATGCGGCATGAACGCTGCAGCAGCGGCTTCAGAAAAAAGCGCTCGTGCTGCTGAGTCCTCAACTGGTGTCCAGCCTCGCCTGGAGAGGGAGAATGTGGGAAAGCAGCAGCAGAGAGCCTGGCTGCGCTCCTGCCCTCGCCCGTAACCAAAGACATGGCCGAGCTATGTGAGAACCCGCCCGCAGCCATCTGCTAAGAGCCCCGTTTTCACCCGCGGAATTAAAAGCTCATTTTTCTCCGGGGCAAGACAGCGAGTGCACAAGGCCCTTTCCCGCCGGGCCGCGGGAGCCCTCGGCTGTCGGCGCCGTGATGGATTTACCCGAGATTTGAGCCGTGCGAGCGGAGCCKCTGCCTTTGGGGAGCGACGCCCCGCGACAAGCGGCTCTCCTGCCCGCTTGCTTTGTGCGCAGAGGGCCTCGCCGCCCCCATGTCACCAGCTGAGCCGCCTCTTTTGTCCACCGGCTTGTTCTACAATTATTTACTCGGCCGTCCGAGGCTGAACAGAGCGCAGAGGCTTTCGCCTTTCGCCAGCCTTCCTATCGCACACCTCCCATGCAATCTTAACCTTACACTTTCCAGATAACTTTTCCCCCAAGGACATCACTTCTGGAAGAAAAAAATCCACCCTCAAAAGAAGAAATCCGAGTGACTTTTTCTCCTCTTCTCGCATACCACAAATGCTCCCTGGCCGGATCTTGCTGGAAATGGCACATACCTGCAGGTTATTAACCTGGAGCCTCAGCAGAAGCTGAAACAAAAGGGACAAATTCAGGAATCATTTGGAAGATTTCCTAGAGAATATATGCACGTCTCCATCTGATCCAGATGCGTTGGTTTTTCTACCAACGCAGGCAAACAAAAAGCCCAGAACCTTTAAAGCATAGCTCTTAAACATAAAAAATACAATGAGTGCTTGCATGGGGGCAGATGCTACCATGTAGCCTACAGAAATACACAGACAAACCACCATTTCATGCAGCTTTTTCTGGCCCTCACGCCAGCTAACAGGTTCCATCTCTTTTCCACCTGCTTCCTCCTCACCCCACGCCGCGGGCTGCTGCTCTGCGGTTAAATTTTTACCCTCTGGTATGCAGACTCTGCTGGTGAATGCAAACAAGCTGCCCTGCAATATTTACCCGCCCYGAGGTGAATATACCGCACCAGCATCATTAATATTTTGCACCTCGATTTGGCCTTTTGAGCACGCCAAAGCACCTCACTAACTCTGCTCAGCAGCACGACTGCACACACAGGCCCAGGCTCGCTGCGCTGGACCTACAGTCCATCTCACACAGAATTTTATCGTCCTCTTTGATCAGGATTTTATGTAGGGAGAGCATGTGAACCTGCCCACTTTCCTTTACAATCCAATATATGAACTTGATATGCATAAATTTTTCTGATTCCTTTCCAACYTTGCTGGTCCCGCCCGCCTTCCAGCTGCAAAACAGAGACTCAGCAGCAAGAGGAGGTTATTTTCCATTTTGCCTCCGGCCCGATCCTTGTGCACTTTGCCTTCCAGAATCAATCATCCTGAAATCAGACACAGTGAAGCCGCAGCCTTTTCCCAAAATATCTGAAGGATACCCTGAAATGCAACAAAAGCGAGCCAAAGCAATCGGGCCAGTATGAGTGCACAATCCATCAAGCATAAAATAATCCCCTGGGTAACACTTCTGATATTGCACACCCAAGATCAGATCGGGCAGCTTTGCAGACATTTATCTTCCCAAAACACAACAAGCGCTCTAGGAATCAAGCCTATTAATTCAGCAAGCTTCACAGGACTCACAAGATAGGCAAGTATTGTAGAGAGGCACAAGGACATGCTTGTTCACACTGTGGCACCGGCCCAGCTAGAAATAAAAACAAGCAAAGTCTTCATTTCTCAGTTCATGCTTTGGAAAGCCGGCCCCTCTCACCCAGAGTCCTGCCTACCAGTCTGCATCCAGAGCCCAGAAAGAGGAAGTTTTTTCTGCCACAACCCAGTAAATTCTGAAGTAATTTCTCCAGTGACTGTCACCTGACCAACAAACCCACCTCGTTTCCCTACGGGTTTGAGGAACCACTTTCAAACCAAGTGATCTTGAGAAACAAGCCCAGAAAAGCTCAGCAGTTCACCTGCCACCGTGGGCTTTGCAAACGGGTGGGTGACTGGGTGCTTTTGTCTACATCAAGTTTCTTAGCTCAAAAAAAAAAAAAAAAAAAACAACAAAAAAAACACAAAACCTCAATCTTAAGCAAAAATCTTTAGAAAGGGACAGTTTGGTTTCAAACAGGCTCGCTTAGACTGTGCAGTCCTTGGGCTCAGTTTCAGTACACATGCAAATGCTGTGAAATGTCCCCAAAAACCTGATCAAGCTCTGTAACAAAGCCACACATAAGTGTTATATTAACTGCAGTGCCCACGTATGCCAAAACATAATCAAGAGAAGAACTCTTCTCCCTCTGGCACTTATCCACAGGCAGTGGTAATTAGTGCTTCATTCAAACCATGCATTAATCTCCTACTGTAAGCAAACAACACAGCAAGTTGTTGCAGACACACAACAGCCCAGGACACCAATCCCAAATCCACCCCAAAGTCACTGCTGCCAAGAGATCCTACCCAAAGAGGTTATGGTTGAGGGTGAGAACTCGAGCAAGGTATTAGGAGGCAAGTGGCTGCACCAAAAATAAACGCAGCACCAGCCTGCCTCATTCTGAGTGGCTCAGCAGCAGTGAGACAGCAGAGAAATGAGCCAGAAACAGAGTCCTCCTCCTTTTTGCAAAGGCTGCTGAAGGCTTGGGCTGAAAAGGGGGGGTTCCATCTGTTTTGGTGTTAGCTAGAAACCCCTGGCATTAAAGCAGCTGGAGCTCTGGTGAAATCTTGTTTTATAAAAGCAGAAGCTGAAAGAATGCATGGGGAAGTATTGCTCTGCACGTGCCCTTCCAAAGCACTCGCAGGCAGTTGGTGTTCAGAACAGGATACTGCATATTTCTTGTTTGGGAAAATTAAAATTGACACTGACCTGCTTGAGCTGCTCATCCAGTCTCCAGGTCTGGCGCCCCGAGGGGGACCCGGAATACGTCTGCTTAGTAGTGTCTTTACCCTGCTCTTCTTTCCCCTGCTGTCCCCGCTGGTGCCCCGGAGCTGGAAGAGGACTGGAGGTAGAAGCCACTCTTTGGTTGTGCTGGGCAACTTTGGGAGCATGAAAATACTTCAGAGCAGCGCAGGCATCTTTGCCAGTCCCATCAGCACCATCCTCGAGCTCTCCGCCTTCCTCATCCTCGTCCTCCTCCTCTTCCTCGTCCTCCTCCTCCTCGTCCGGCTCGGAGTTCATGCTGCTCTGGTCGAAGGGGCGCGCAGGCGCGGGCGGGCCCCTGGCCGGGGCAGCGGGGGCGCCCGGCACGCGGGCGAGCGTGGCCTGCTGCGCCGCCAGCTGCTGCGCGAGCAGGAGCCGCTGCTGCCGCTCCCGCGGATCCATGGGCAGGGGCACCCGCGGCGGCGGCGGCTGCTGCTGCYTCTGCAGCTGCTCCACCACGGCTTCCAGCTTCATCCCGCAGCTCGCATGGCTGGCAGGGGACGGCGGCGCCGCCGGCTTCAGCCCCGGCCTCGGCAGCTCGGCGCAAGCTGAAAGACAGGCAAATATTTGTCCRTATGAATATAAAATGCTTTCACCTCTTCCCCAGGAAGGGGATAAACAGGGTGCAGTGCCACTATGCTTTCTTGGGCAGGAGACCGTGAAACAATCAGCTCCATGTTTAACTGCCTCAGGCTCCAACTCTCATTCAATTTTCAGACTGTTTAATTGTATTTTCGAGCTCAACTCATTTGCTATAACCTGAGTTTCGTGTACTCCAAAGACAGCAGCTGAAACGCCTTTGTCCACGGCCCCAGCAACTCCTTTTCAACCAAAACCCCTCACATTTACTAAATAATTACTTCTGAGATACCACACTGAACTTTAAGGTCCTTCTGAAAACACTGTTTTAGGAGATAGCCAGGATGTCAGCCTTGACTCCACTTCCATTAAACTCTTGCACTTTTTTCTTAATCACGTATCAGTTGTCTCTGTAAATACTAAAACCGCAAAATAATTTAAAGTTCTTCAGATGTCTGTCTTAAAACCACATTTTTAGCAATTTTTTTTTTTCCTAGGGAAAGCGAGAAAAGAGTAAAAGAAAGATCACTCCAGACTGGAACAGGTCATTAGGCACCGAGCAACTTCTGCCTCCAATTCCGAGTTTTCCCAGTGGATCTCAGGCCCTGGCCCTGCTCTCAGCCCGAGGATCCCGACTCCATTTCGACTCACAGCAAAATGGGGCTGAACAAGCACCAGGGCTAACCTGACTGCAGCCGAGCTGGCCACCAGCAGCCGCCCCGTTCTGATCTGCCACAATCCCTGAACGACAACTACGCCTTTAATTCCCAAACATTAAAAACAGTGCGTGTATTTTGGACTTTGGCTCACAAACCGAACTCGCTGACAAGAGCCTCTCTCAGCTTCTTGTTTTTAATGTGAGAAGAGGCTTAAACAGATCGCGCTGGCTGCCCTCGAGGTTCATTGATACCAAAATAAGGCCAGTTTGGAGAAACAAAGGAGACGGAAACTGCAAACAAGCTGAGGAGGTTCCCTGGCCACCTCCCACCGCAGTGTTTACAACCCGCACCRTGCTATTCAAGGCAGCCCAAACCAAGCACTTGAACAAGCCTGTTTTGCAGAGCAGGTTTTCAGAAGAGACACTCTGCTGCTCTAAAACAACAAACTCCCTAAGAAATCCCAGCTTCAAAAGTGAGAAACGGATTCCGGKATCCCCAGAGCAACTCAAGGCTGCCTCAAAGAGTCTTTTCGACAAAGTGCCTGTAAACTGCGGTGCCAAACTTGATTCTCCTTCCCCAAACTGTTTCCCGATGCTGGGAAAACGAAATGTCTCATGGATGCACTGGCGTTTTCATCCGTCACACTGAGCTACAGCTTTAGCTCGCAAAGAAAACGACACCAAGGGGATTAGTGGCTTGGATGTCGGGAGCAATAACGCGTTACCTGGCGGTTGAGAAGGTCTCACACTGGTTTCTAAGGCACAACAAACCATCCGGCCCGGCCCCGTGCACGTATTCCCAGGAGGAAGCGCAGGGAATGGGAAGATGGATGGTGACAGACCTCCAATAGCTGGGGTGCGCGCAGGCGGCGGCACCCGGAGCGTGTTGAGGTGCTGCCCCGGCACGCCGGTGACCAGCAAGCGCCGAGGAGGTTGACGTGCGGGGCCAGCACGCGGCGGGGGGAGCGACGCCCTGGCACCCGGTGGCCGTCCCGGTGACGCCCCGTGGGTCCCGGCAACGTTTGCCAACAAAAATCCCCCGAGCCTCCAAGGAGGCCGTTCCGGGCAGGGCAARGGCACCCTCGGCCGCGGCAACGCTCCGTGAAGCAGCCGCTTCCCTGGGAGCAATAAAGCCCGCGAGGAAATACCAGGRCTTACAAAAACAGCCCAGGAAGAGCCTGCGGCGGCGCTGAGCCCGGCCCGCCTCGCCGGCGCCCAGACGGAGCAAATATCCCCATCCCAACCAGGAACGGGCGGAGAGGAGCCCGCGCCGCTCCCGCACCCCCCGCGCTCTGCTCCGAGCGGAGCCGGTTCCCCAAAGAGCCGCCCGGTTTGAGCTGCCGTTTGTAGCGCTGGACGCTTCGAGCGGCTCTGGAAGCGGCTCCTGGCCCCGGCCGGGGCTCGGCCGAGCGCAAGGGGGTTCCGAGGGGGAACCACCTGCAGGAGCCGCCTCGCGGGAAGGGCCACCGGGCGCCTTCCGCCCGCGACGACGAGGAGGCGGCGGCGGCGGCCCCAGGGCGCGGCCGGCGGCCCCG
>PTEX01000021.1:6797954-6831817 GCA_003342815.1 Eudromia elegans
CGGCCCCTCTCGGTCCCGCCCCCGCCGCTGCCCGGTCCCACCTCACCCGGCGCCGCCGTTACCTGCGCGGGACGAGGTCGCTGCCGCCGCCGCCGCCTCGGCCCCGCCCGCRCCGCCCGGAAACGGGGCGGGGGCGGCGCCGCGCAACGGAAGCGCCCGCCCCGCTTCCGGGTGCGGGGACTTCCCTCCCCACGGCGGCGGAAGGAAGCACCGCCCGCGGCCGCGCACGGAAGCGGTGAGGGGCGGTGCGAGCCGCGCGGCTTCCGCTTCCGGCGGTATAAAGGGCGTGCGCGACGCGGGCCCCGGCAGTTGCAGCTGAGAGGACGGTGTGAGGCGGAACCGGAACCGGAGGTGGGGGCGGCGCGGGGGGAGGGGGAGGGCTCCTCGTTCCCCTCGGGACCCCTCTGGTGCTGGGGGGTCCCTTGGGTGGGGGCTGCCGGGGGGAAGGGGCGGGTCTGCCCCTGTGTTCCCTTCTTGCGGGTCCCCGGGGCTGTCGGATCCTTCCGGGGGGGCTCCCTGGGGTCCCTGCTCCCTTCGGGCCCCCGGCGTGGGGGTGGGCCGCGGGGGGGTGCCGAGGTGGGGGGAGCGGCGGCCATGGGGGACCTTCTCTCCCCCTTCTTCAGGTCCCCTCAGGTGAGCCGTGTCTAGGGATGCTCCATGCGCAGCCCCAGCCTGTCCCTTGTTCCTGGAAGCCCCTAGGGCCATTTTGGGGGGTTCTCTAGGCCCCCTGCTCCATTGGAGTCCCCCTTGAGTGGGGGTATCCCTGTGAGTCCCCCCCCTTGCTTTCCCCACCATCCCTTCTGCTTGTGGGTCCCCAGGGGTTTAGGGAGGGCTCCGTGGTGCCCCTGCTCTGGTGCGGTGCCTGGCACAGCTGCCCTGACCCCGCGCTCGCCAGGCGCACTCAGCATGGCGGACGAGGAGATCGCGGCGCTCGTCGTGGACAACGGCTCCGGCATGTGCAAGGCGGGTTTCGCGGGCGACGAYGCCCCCCGCGCTGTCTTCCCCTCCATCGTGGGGCGCCCGCGGCACCAGGGCGTCATGGTGGGCATGGGCCAGAAGGACAGCTACGTGGGCGACGAGGCGCAGAGCAAGCGGGGCATCCTCACGCTCAAGTACCCCATCGAGCACGGCATCGTCACCAACTGGGACGACATGGAGAAGATCTGGCACCACACCTTCTACAACGAGCTGCGCGTGGCCCCCGAGGAGCACCCCGTGCTGCTCACCGAGGCGCCGCTCAACCCCAAGGCCAACCGCGAGAAGATGACGCAGATCATGTTCGAGACCTTCAACACGCCGGCCATGTATGTCGCCATCCAGGCCGTGCTCTCCCTCTACGCCTCCGGCCGCACCACCGGCATCGTCATGGACTCCGGGGACGGCGTCACCCACACGGTGCCCATCTACGAGGGCTATGCGCTGCCCCACGCCATCCTGCGCCTCGACCTGGCCGGCCGCGACCTCACCGACTACCTCATGAAGATCCTCACGGAGCGCGGCTACAGCTTCACCACCACGGCCGAGCGGGAGATCGTGCGCGACATCAAGGAGAAGCTCTGCTACGTGGCCCTGGACTTTGAGCAGGAGATGGCCACGGCAGCCTCGTCCTCGTCCCTGGAGAAGAGCTACGAGCTGCCCGAYGGGCAGGTGATCACCATCGGCAACGAGCGCTTCCGCTGCCCTGAGGCCATTTTCCAGCCCTCYTTCCTGGGCATGGAGTCGTGCGGCATCCACGAGACCACCTTCAACTCCATCATGAAGTGCGACGTGGACATCCGCAAGGACCTTTACGCCAACACGGTGCTGTCTGGCGGCACCACCATGTACCCGGGCATCGCGGACAGGATGCAGAAGGAGATCACGGCCCTGGCACCCAGCACCATGAAGATCAAGATCATCGCCCCGCCGGAGCGCAAGTACTCGGTGTGGATCGGAGGCTCCATCCTGGCCTCCCTCTCCACYTTCCAGCAGATGTGGATCAGCAAGCAGGAATACGACGAGTCGGGCCCCTCCATCGTGCATCGCAAGTGCTTCTGAGGGAGCCACCACTCGGGAAGAGCCCCTGCAATTAGGGAGGTGTTCCTTGGACCAGTATCGTCTGACTGCTCCTTATTTTCTGTTTTAACTCAGTCGTTAAGGTACCGTGTAATAACCTAGCCTGTGCATCCCAGTGGCCCCACTGCAGTTTGACCAGTTTGTGGCCAGTTTATTAGTATTAGTAGAGAGAAGAGTAGTGACCTCTTAGGCTSTAGTTTTGTGTCTGACTAGTTCCCCCTCATTGCTCTAGGCCCTCTGGGGCTTGAAACTAGGCAAAAGGCTGGTCACTTTGCGCTTGTAACGCTGATAAATGACACTAAAGTAGCCTTGTCACCTCTAGGTTTGTCACAGCTGACTCCTATGTAGGAAAATTAATAAACTTCTGAGTCTTAAAACTGAAAGTTTATCTCATTTCCTTTCAGAAAGGGCCCTGGATCTCCCCGCTGCCGGGTGCTGCGTAATGTGAGTTTTTGAACTCAAACCTGAGCGGTTGTTGTCTGCTTAAGCTGGAAACTTGGAAACCTAAATTTGGGGAAACACTGGGCAAAACGTGTCACCTTTTAAAGCTGGCTGCGCTCGGCTGGTGCCGCGCAGACCATTTTAAGAGTTGTTAAGAAGGAAAACTTGACTGGTATGCGGCTCGTGCAGCCTTTCTGTACTTTCATGGTAACTTGGCTTTTTTTAGAACATAAACAGCTCTTCTTGTCCGAAAAGCTGGTGTGCTGGCACAGGTTTTTAGGGAGCAGAGGAATAGCTTGCCCTTTTTTGGGAGAAAAAGGGCAAAGAAGCGAGTGTCGCCAAGGCTTTCCGGTCCGGGGCACGCGCGGCCCCAGGCAGCCTGTTGCTCCCRCTCGGGGAGCGCTGTGCTGGGAGGCTGGACGGGATGGCACAAATCTCCTTAGTCACCAGCTCGTCTCTTGTAGGTGCAGCCTCTGATGGTCTCTTTGCTCCTGCGCCTCCATACGGCTCGTTTTGGGGTGAAAAGGGTGGGTTTTGCGTTAAGCTCTGCGCCTTGGCCKGGGGTCGGTGTCTGAAGGCGGGGACGGAGGAACCGCCGCTGGGCCGGGCGGAGCCTCCCACTGAGCCCCGCGCCACCGCCGGCCCCTTTCAAACCCCCGGCCGCGCGCCCATTGGCTCTCCGGCGCGCGTCACCGGTGCTTCCGCCAATCGGCTGCCCGCTCYGCGCGGCTCTCCGCCCCCTTCCTTCGGTGAACTCGCTTTCCCAGGGTGCACCTCGTGGGCGGGGGTCCATTTCCGGCGCAGCCGCGGGGCGCCCGGCGCTGTGGTGAGTGGAGGCGGCCCCAGGCCCTGATCCGGTACCGGGCCCTGCTCGGGGGGCGCCAGGGCCTGTTCCGGGGTGGGGTGGGGGTTGACGCGAGCGTCAGGGCCTATTCCGGGCGGCCGGGGCCTGGCCTGCGTTTGGGGGTCAGGCTAGGCCTCCCCCCGCAGCAACGGCCCGGTGTGCGGGCCCCGGGCCGGGCTCGTTCCTCTGCTCTCGGCGCCTCCTCCCGCAGGTTGCTCCTGCCTTAGCCCGCGTTCCAGGTATGGGGAATGAGACTCGTACAGGCACCTGGGGTGCCCTGTTGTGCTGCGGGCCCCCCCGCTGAACACTGGAGTTGAGCAGGGTCTCGCTGCCTCCCCCTGGCAGGGCCGCGTGGAGCCCGTGTCGCCTCCCCGACACCACGGCGCAGCCGCCATGTCCCTTTGCGAGTGGCACATCGCTGTGAAGCTGGCGGACCAGCCGCTCGCGCCCAAATCCATCCTGCGGCTCCCGGAGACGGAGCTTGGCGAGTGCCCTCTGGGCGGCTGCAGCATCGCCTACCTGAAGCAGCTCATCACCGGGAAGCTGCAGGAGTCTGTGCCGGACCCGGAGCTCATTGGTAGGTCCCTGCACGGCCTAAAGGCCTCTCTCAAAGAGCAACTGCGCTCACCTTTGGCTTTCCTGCAGCTGGGTAGTGCTGGGTTAATAATGCATTAATTGTATGTGCATTTCGCTCGCTAAAAGGTGCTCTGATGAGACCAGAGTGTCCATTAATACAGGAAGCTTTAGAAAACTGTGTGCTCTCTCACTCAGATCTGATCTACTGTGGCCGTAAGCTGAGGGATGACCAAACACTGGATTTTTATGGCATCCAGTCCGGCTCCACTGTTCACGTCCTGCGCAAGTCCTGGCCTGAGCCGGATCAGAAGCCAGGTGAGTCTTGGGATAACCCTCAGCAGTCCTTGGAATGAGCTTGTTGTGGGTCCCGTGTGACTGAAGAGCTGCTTTTCCTGGGATCCGCTTTGGAAAAGACATCTATGCCCTTGTATTGGAATTCACCTGTTCTCCAAGCAGCAAACAAGCACTGTGTTTTCTTGCCAGTAGAGCAGTTCAGGAAGGAGTCATGTGATGTGGAGAGCAAATTTCCCCTCCTTAATTAAACTGTGACCCATTTTAGGGTGTTGCCAGTGAATCAGAAACAAAGTGACAGGTTGGTGCAGGTGTGCGTGGGCCTGTGTGTGTCCTGCTCTGCCAAACTGTAGAATAAACCAGGTTAGTTTAAAGTTCTTATTTTGACACCCTTCTTTTCRTATGTGTGGGAGGGTGTATGTACACATATTTGTATGCCTGGAAGCTGGGAGTATGTTCACCAACTCAGCATTTACTTGATAAGCTGTGGTAACCAGCGAGGCACTTGCAACCATTTTTCTGTACCCTTCCTCCCAGGATGAAATGAATCCAGGGAATTAAAGAATCGCCATTGCCCTTGCAGCAGGGAAGCCCCAAAAGTTGCCCGAAAGGCTAATAACCCTCACAGGAAAGAGGGAACGATGCTCTGCTCTGTTGCTCTTCCCACAGAGCCCGTGGATAAGGTGGCAGCGGTGCGGGAATTCCGAGTCCTTCACACTGCCCTGCACAGCAGTCCTGCCTACAGGGATGCGGTGAGTGTTGGCRCTCTTTCCTGGGAAATGGGGAGATCCTGGAGAGGGACCATTCTGTGACGCTGCTGATCCCTCTACTTTCTCGAGCAGGTCTTCAAAATGCTGGGGAACAAGGAGTCCTTGGACCAGATCATTGTAGCTACTCCTGGCCTCAGCAGTGACCCTGTCGCTTTGGGTGAGTCTAAATGCGATCCGGAGGAYGCGAAGAAGGCTGGGGAGGTGTGGTTAGTGTTTAACTCATGATGTGGACGAGGGAGAAAATGTCCCCAGATGCCACGTAAGGGTGCCTAAGTGTCTGCTAAAGAGTCAGTTAAATTTCTCTGTGATGTTAGGGAATGAACACGAGCTGGAGTGGGAGCTGCGGGGGCTCTTTCCTTCTGCAAAGCGTTGCAAAGATGTCATCAAATCTTAGCGTCGGCCCAGCATGCTCTTTGTCTTTTAGCATGTTGTCTTGAGAGAGGTGGAATGCAGAGAGCAGCCGGCCAGGCGAGCTGAGAGTGCATGCGACAGCTCTTCCTTACGGGCACAGCTGAGCAGAGCCCATGGGATTYGTGGGGAAAGCTCTGCCCTTGGGAATGTGGTTGCGATGCAGAGTCTCTCCGCAGAGAAGTGGAAGGTTTTGAAGAGAACAATAATAGGGTACTTAAGGTGCCTACTAGTGACTCAGTTCCTGAAAGACAATTGGTTTTTTTGTTTGTTTGTTTTCCCATGGTTCTTGTTTGCCTGGCTGCTGTGGGTTTTCTGTATTCTGCTGCTCACTTTTGTTTTCTGGTCCTTCCCAGGAGTCCTGCAGGACAAGGATCTCTTCTCAGTGTTTGCAGACCCCAATATGCTGGACACGTAAGTTCACGTGAGCCCCTGGGTGCCGTGACAAAGCAAACCTGGGTCGTGCTGCTGCACCAGCCATGAGGCTCCTGCTCCCTCCTGCCAATACAGCCACCCCCAGCGAGAGATCCCCAGGACCCTTCAGCATCAGAAAAGAGGGAACTGAGGCTTTGCCTAGGGCTTTGATACACATATACCTCCGATACTGCACAGACCAAAGGATATTTGTGAGAGACAGGGCTATCCTCGCATGTAGATCACAAATCCAAATACTGTTTCTCACAGCAGAAAGTTACTCGGGAGATGTGTGAAATGGGAGAGTCAACTCGGGGTCAGGAAGGAGCTTTCAGCTCTCATGTCCAGGCCCTCATCAGTGTCAGTTCCCCAGAGGCTGTCAGTAGGAACAGGGAGAATGACCCTCATGTGTGGGGCTCTCTTGGGAGGTTTTTGTGTGGTTGTCACAAATACTTCCACCTTTGCTTTCGTGAGCTTTGTGCTGCTGTTGAGRTGCTGCTTTCCCTGCCCGTGACACATCCCTGTGCTCCGTTCCCGCAGGCTCATTCCCGCGCACCCRGCGCTGGTCAATGCCATTGTCCTGGTGCTGCACTCGGTGGCAGGCAGCACCCCGCTGCCAGCCCCGGAGACCTCGTCCCGGAGCCTCTCGTCCGGCTCCTACCGGGAAATGCCAGGTGCGTCCAGCCTGCAGCCCCTCGTGTGCCAGGCAGCCGTGCTGCGGGCTTGCAGCCAAGCTCGTACCGTGCTCACCTGACCTCACCTAGGCTGGAGGAAGGGACTGGAGCTCATGAGTGGGGAGTGTTCATTGTTTTTTGAAAGATTTCTGCACTGAGTGTAGGACTCAGCCGGTCCGCTCCAGGCTCAGGGCCTCTCCCAACTGAGTATCTACAAAGTGCTTAGCTTCACTTAAGTGCAAACGATGGGCTTGAGATCTTGCTGGTGCTGAGGCCTCTCTCCGAAAGAGCACTTTAGCTGAAGCTCAGCCAGGACAGCTGGGCTCCCAGGGATCCTTGTTTTCTGCCAGCACCTAGTTTGTTTTCCCATTCTGTTTCAGGTGGCTTTCTGTTTGAAGGTCTCTCGGATGAAGAAGATGACTTTCACCAGGTGATTGGGCAGGCTGGGGTGCAGCAGTTGCTAGGGATTTGCAGTGTGGGTTCAGCACCACTGCGCGTTGTTTTGTTGCTGGCTATTAGCACTTTATTTAGAAGCTGGTGAATGCTGCATTAAAAGGTTTGCTGTAAACGTCAGCAGCCTTGTAATAATCAAGCTTGGGAATAGGTGTGTCCAATTGCCAGGTGTGTGTGTATTGTTTTCTGAGAGCTCAGCACTTGACTTTCAAGTGTACTTGACTTTCAAKTGCTGTGGGGAAGGGATCCCTGGGAGTAAGTACGTGAGCTGTGGTCTAGCAGGACACAGACACCAAAATCGAGGGCTTTGTTTTGTTTTCCCCCCTCCCTGCAGAGCACGCGATCAACACCGTCCAGCAGCGCTTCTGGTTCCCGTCCAGCCTCCCTGGGCTACTCTGGGGCTGCGGGGCCCCGGCCGATCACGCAGAGCGAGCTGGCAACTGCACTGGCCCTGGCCAGCACCCCAGAGAGCAGCTCCCACACCCCTACTCCYGGCACACAGGTACGAGGGCGGCGCAGCGGCTGGTTCTGAGCACCAGTTGCTGTGCCSGGGTGGGCCCTGCTCAGGCCTGGACACCCTGGCGGGGCAATTCTCTTACAACTGGGGCCTTGGCCTCTTTTTGTGGAGTAATAATTGGAGCTGTGAGAGGTGCTGCTCTTGCTGGCTCTGATTCTGGTGATGATAGTGGCCTCCTGATCCTCATGCAACCTGTTTCCTCCCAGGGTCACTCCTCTGGCACCTCCCCAATGTCATCCAGTGTCCAGTCAGGAACGCCTATCACCAACGACCTCTTCAGCCAGGCCTTGCAACATGCCCTGCAGGCCTCGGGGCAGCCCAGCCTGCAGGTCAGTGTCTCGGCCTCTTCCCCTGGCAGTCTTGGAAAGTCCCATATTGGGTGTTGTAGGGTGGGGGTAGAGGCTTCCATCTGCCTCCTGGGACAGGGTGTCAGGCAGGAAGAGGAATATATGAGAGGAAGGTAAAGCATGGCACGGGCTGGTGGGCCTGTGGGATTTTCGGCAAGACTTAGAGCTTCTTGTGTCTCCTGTATGTAGAGCCAGTGGCAACCACAGCTTCAGCAGCTGCGAGACATGGGCATCCACGATGAYGAGCTCAGCCTCCGGGCCCTGCAGGCCACCGGAGGGGACATCCAGGCCGCCCTGGAGCTCATCTTTGCTGGTGGGGCTCCCTARCTTTGGGTGCTGCAGCAACCGTGACGCTGCTCGGTCTGTGACCTGGCCCTGAGGCTCTTCCCTGCACTGAGGCTGCACCCTTGGGCGCTGAGCGACCGGGGTGACTGCTCCTTTCCTTGCAAGTGGCCTTGGGCTCCTGTTTRGGAACCCTGACCATGCTAAGGGCATCCAGGTACCTGTCTCCATCTTCCCCCTCTCCCCACTCTGCCTGCCAGAGACGTGACCTTGGAGCTTTGCAGTGCACGGAGGAAGATGGGTGGCTTTTTTTGTTCCGAAAGCTGTGGTGTCTGCATTTCTGCAGTCTTAGCTGTTTCAGCACATTCCCCGGCTCGCTGGTTTGTTCCTGCCCACCTGCCATGCCTCAGGCTATTCTGTTTTGCTGTTGTGGTTCCTCTGTCTGACTGTATTAAACGGACTGTCTTCACTCGCCTGGTGTTTGGGTTGTGATCTGTCCTGCTTTATGCTCAGCGGATCCAAGATTGCCTCACCAAGCCCAGGAACCACTTGCACTCTTGTAGGACTGTGACTCTTTCAGCAGAGGGCACTAGCAAAGCRCTGCAGTGCCTGTGACCAGGTGCAAAGATGGTGTGTTGAGAGTGGAGTGTCCTGCACAGGCTTGAGTTACACTGCTCTGAAAGGAGGAGTTGTTCCACAGAGACGCCCTCTCAAAGAAGGAGCCTCAAAGAAGCATCGTGCCGTCGTCTTCCCAGCAGAAAGCTGCTCCTGGCCACGTGGGGGACTCAGGCAGAGCCCTGTGGCTTGACAGGAATGGAGRATGCGGCAGTTTGGCCACCACAGGGTGACAGTAAAAGCAGGACAAACATGAGGAGGCTGGAGGCTGTCGCTGAAGAGTGCAAGGAGGGACTTGGTGGGAGGAGTACGTTGTCTCCAGCACAGGTTGGGCTGCAGTGGTGTCCCTAAGTGTCCTCTACACCTGGAAGCAATGGTGGTGGCACCTGAGTGAGATACATTTGTGTCTGATTACAGGCAAGGGGTGTGGGAGAAGCGGCTGGGCCCAGCCTTGCTCTGCTCTTGCATGGAAACAGGAGGTGGTTTCTCTGGCGGGGTGTCGTGCAGTGCTGGGGAAGCTGGAACCAGGACGTGGTCTCCTGCGTGCAGGCTGTTTCCTCTGCCAGCTGCCTTTGGAGCATGCGAATCATTTGTTGATAAGATCTTGGCTATCCCGTAGCGAATGCGGGTTCCCAGACAGCCTCTTGCCTGGTAGGTGTTTATCCTGTCAAGAGGATTAAGAGTCTCTGGGGGATGTTGTRTACTGTCCCCACCTCGCCCCTCTTCTGGAAGAGATGCGAAGAGAGGGAGAGAAGTGGATTTCCTGACTCGAGACGTCCCTTCAGCTCACTGTCCTCATCATCTGCTCTGGAAAACCGGTCCGGATGATGTGCAGCATGAAAGCTGATGAATTTGTTTCCTGCCCCAGTGCCCTATTGCTTCGTGGGGGGGACATATAGTGTGTTTCTGTGCATCATCCCTGTACGTACTTGTGAATTAAGTGTTTTTTTCCATTATATTGGCTGTTTCCASTTCTCCCTTTCTCAGGAGATCACTGAGAAGCGACAGGATGTTTTGCATGGAAAGAACATGTTTTCATTCCCAGCTTAGGATGCRTGGGGCACTTAGTGCCCCACCAGATCCGTTCTGTCGCTGAACTGGCTGCAGCAGCAGAACTTTGCAGTGGCTTTGCTCGTAACGCGATTGCATGCGCTCCACTTCCCTCATCTCGCCTCTCCTTGCCTGCCTGAAATAGAAATGTTCAGCAACGGGGCACGCTCAGAGATGCTAGAGGGGAAGAGAAGCCCCACCTGGCCCCRCGAGGCTGGTGACAGAGGAGGAAGAGGCAGTCCCGGCGGTGGCGTGTCAAGGGCTGAAGCCTGATGACTCCTGCTTTTTGCAAGCAGATCTTGATGAGCTGTCTCCCACCTGCGTGGCCTCTATGCCTTCCCTCTTGTTCCAGCCCTGTCCAGCTACCTTCCTCTCCTCCCAGGCTGGGTTTGCTGGCTGCTTCCTCGCTYGGGTGAGAGGTGCATCCGTCCCCGTTGGCTCTCGGCTGCTCTGTATCCTGCTTGTGCATCTGACCTTMCACTTTTCCACCGCACTGTTTCCCAGTTTCCCAGCGTCTGCAGCCCGGCAGCCTCACCCCGATGCTCTTGGGAGCAGCCTGGAAAAAAGGGTTTGTTCAAAGCTTTTCTTTTTTTTTTTTTTTTCCTGACCATTTAGAAGGCGGAGTGGGGGTGTCAAATGTAGTTCCCCCGCATACGCTGCTTTCGTTGGGGACTTTCCATTCCTTGCATCAAAGAAACTTCTCGGTTCAGTTCCCTCCGTGCCTCTAGCGGTGCTGACAAGGGAAGCGGTCGCGGTAGGGGGTTTCAGTAGTGGTGGCAGCAGCTGGCTTTTGCTGCAGCATCTCGTTAATGCTCATCTCGGTATTCATCCTGGTGCTTGACCATCAGTGCCGCAGCCTCGTGGACTCTGCAGGGGCTGGCAACGCCGTTTGTCCCCACAYGTGCCCTTCCTTTGTACTCCCTCCACCTCCGTGGCGAATTCACCRTTTTCCCCCTCATCCATCTTCTGATTAAGACGGTCCCGAGCTGACCGGCTCCATGAAGAGCCCAGCTGTGCCAAGAGGGGAGCTTTCTAGAAAAAGGGTAAGAAGAAGAGATCTCTGTGGCCTCGTGGTGGCTTCTGCTGTACCCCAGAGCGCGCGAGCCACCCACTTCTGTCTTCCTCTGCTCTCACGGGGACGCCAGAGCCTTTCCATGTGAGAAGCGAATGCAGCCACCCCGATCTATTCCCGGAGCCTGCKTCGACGTCGGAGGTAGTGAACGTCTCTGCAGACACAGCCTTGCTGCATTTGGTAGTTTTRGTTTGCATAAGACTTCAGTTTCAAGCTCTGCAGTCCTGGTTTCTTGTTTTAAATTACTAGTGCTAGATTTCCCTTCCTCCTTCCACATGCCCCAGTCATCTCTGCATAAAATTTTTTTTTTCTCCCTTCCCCAGCTAGACTGAGGTTGTTGAATGATTCCTCCTCGCAGGGCAGGTGCTGCTGCAGCATCCAAGGAACCAAGTCACCATTGAGGTGTGAGTATCCGTGGATGAGAAYGCAGAAGTGGAGACCAGTGACAAAGCACAGGCTGTCCCCACCTCCTGCACCTTGCAAAAATATGGGGCTTGGTCGTTCTCCTAGCATGGAAAAGGGAGTGGTTTTCTTAAAGAAGGAAGAAAAGGGATTTTGGTGGCTTTTGTGGACAAAGCCTCCTTTAGGGAACTGTGCTGCTTATGCTGAGGCTCCATGTGATGCTGACTGGGGAACTTCTTAATAAAAACAGGCCGGTTTCCGGGCAGCTGGCTATTTCAACAGTCAGAAGAGTAGAAATGTGCTGAGAATGTCATGCTGCCGAAGTAGGTTTATTTCCCAATTATATTTTCTTCTAAATATAGAACATTCTAATGTGTATAAGTTAATGCGGTTTGTAAATTACCCTCTGACTTACACTTGCGTATATAGCTCTAGTCCTGCTAACTTTATAAGGATATTGGGTGAGTTTAATGAGAATATGGTTTTAAAAAAAAAAAGTACAGTGGGAGGAAGGTTAACATCCTTGTGATGTATCTTCCAAAACTGAAAAGTGACTGAGCTCTTGTCTTTGAAGCTTATTGGGTCTGGAAACTTTAAAAAAAACCCTTCACTTTTGGGATGAGAAGTGCGACTTTGGGGAAAGTTTATGAGCTTGCCCAACTAGCAGCATGAAACAGGCACCTTGGTGATTTAAGAGTCACGATGCGTTCCCCTTGGCAGCGTGCGCTAGCTCGTGTGTTGGGCATGTGGGTGATCCRCGAGAGCTCTGGGTTTCCACACCGGTAATAAAGGCATAAAATGAGTTACAAGGTGTCAGAGCAAAAGTCCTCGGTCCGCTAAGCATGTGTTGTAGGGAAGATGTAAGAGCAGGGTGACTAAATGTGCATTTCTGATAAACTGTCCAGCATGTGGCTTCCTGAGGGGGAGCAGGGATCTTTGGAGCTGGAACTGGGATCTTAGCTGTGAACAGACCCCTCTGGGATTTTTATTTTAACCCAGGCAGACCGATAGGCTCTGTGCCACCCTGCAGGGAGGAATCCCCAAGGAGGCCCCGCTTTAGCAGCAGGCTTTGCACAGGTTTAAAACTCTTTGGCCCGTGCGAGTGTTCAGCAACTGGGAAGGAAAGAGGTGCAGCCGTGGGACCGGTCTCTGAGGTTAGGAACRTATTTTGGGAGGTACCTGGGAACAACCTGGGGTTGTTCCGAAGGGGTGAGAGGAGCCGCGTTGCTGAGAGAGCTGCGCGGTGGGGAAGAAAATTGTCACTTAACCTGCTTTCAAAAGGAGCCTGTTGCCGGTGACAGGCGAGCGCCGTAATCCCCTAGTAATGCTCAGCACGCGGCCTGGCCTCCCGTGGGGCGCCCGCCAAACTGTTTGCCTCCTTTTTAATTGGATTGTTTGCACAGAGCTTTGTTCCGGGGAAGAGGAGCAGGGCCGACATTCCAGCTCTGGAGGGTTTGGTCCTGAGGTGTAGCTGCYTCTCATTAAGTGCTTCAGTCCCGAAGGCTCCTCTGTTGCGCTTAACTTAATCATCCTGTGCATCCTGCCAGCTGGTGTGGCCCAGGCAGATTTCATGCTGGATTATTCTTCCTCCACTTCAGCTCTTGCTCTTCCTTCCCTCCCAAAATCCTGTGATCTGGGGGCTTCTGGCTTCCTCCGGGTGCTTTCCGCAGCAAGCTACATGGGAGCTCTGGACRCATAATGAGCAGGATTTGTGGCCATCATCTGCTTCCGATGCGAGGAAGGGCAGATGGGAGGCAGGAAGAAAGGGCAGCTCTTCCCCGCGCGGGCCAACGGCCCTTCCAAGGGCTTTGACAGGTCACGGGGGGAAAAACAAGTGCAAGGGCTTGAGCACATGGTGAGATCTCGAGCTGCTCCCACTCACCTGCTGGAGGAGATGGCGACCTGCCCGCGSCTGTCGGAGACCGGAGCCTGCAAGCCCCAGCGCCAGCCAGGGGCTCGGGAGCCGGTGCCAGGGACCACGCGGAGCTGCAGACACCCTCTGCGTCACTTGGCTGAGCGTCGCCCGCTGCGGGCCAAGATAGGAAGGCATTTCGAGAGATGTAACACTTAAATGTCTCTCCCTTCCTGGCGGGACAGCTATCGGTGTTGGAAGTGTTCTAGCACGACAAGGTCAGTGCGATATCTCTAAATGAGTTTGCTTTTCTCAGCAGCCTCCGCTTACCCTGGCCGGCCTGCTGGAATTTTCTTTGGGCATTTTTCTCCCATGCCAGTTTGAAGTGGCTGCCTTGGGGGGGGGCAGGGGATTTGTGAAGATTTCCCAGAGGAAAATGTGGAGCTAGGTTTGGCCTCGTATCTGTGGCAGGGAACAGTGGAGCTGGACCTTGACTTGTGCGTTACCTGGAGGACGTTATGGAGCTGAGGAGAATTTGAGACTGCTCTGTCGAGGACCTCGACTTTTGGTAAGTCAGAAGGGTGGATTATCTGAGCAAAGATGTCCTGGGTGGGTGGTGGTTCCTCCTCTTCTTGGGTGGCATTTGGCACCCAGGGCAGTTGGGTCTCACCCTAAACTCTGGAGACTTTTTGTGGGGCAATTCATTGCACTTCAGCATCGAGGCAGAATGGAGAGGGAGCCCTATGGCCTGATCAGCCATGCAGGGTTATTCTGGCTCAAACAGCCTCTGGAGAGGAACTTCCACGAAAACAGTGTGTCTGGGGAGGCCGAAGCACTGGCAGCCAGTGTAGGTCTGCCACCCCAGGAAGGAGGTGACTGGGATGACCCCGCCTTTCTCAGGAACGTGAGCTGGAGTGAAGAGTGTGTCCTGAACGTGGTCACTGCTGATAACCCGTCTGCTCTGCTCCTTCGCTCCATCGCCGCCTCGCTCCAGTGCCCAAGAACCGAAAGACCTGGCAGGTGGTGCCAAGAGAAACAGCAAGTGGAATTTCTCCCTGCCAAGGGCCACACTAGTAAGTACAAAAGGCAAAATGCAGAGGAAAAATAGCACCAGGCCTGCGCTAAGGCAGCAGGAATACCGTAAGTAAAAGGTCTACTCTATGCCATGACCAGAAGGGTCCATTTTTGGTACTTTTCTGGTGCTGTCACAGCTGGTAACAGGCAGAGCTCAAGCTGTGCTGGGCAGGTGTCTGGGAGAGCTGGCACAGCAGGGAAAAGATCTTGCCTGGCTTTCACAGGGAGGAGGATGTTTGTGTTTGTGGTGCGGGCGCTGCTTGGGGCACATAACGCGCGGTTGGGGCAGCTGCAGGACGCGTTCCCGGTCTTGTGGGAGCTCAGCACAAACACTGCTGTTGTGAGCGGTGTTCAGCACAGCTGCCCTTCGCGCCGTGGGAACGGGCGAGCTGGCGCTCCGGGGGCGCGCATGCCTCGTCCTCAGGCGGAACGGATGCGGCCTGGATGTGGGCTCCATGCTCCTCGTGCCCGCAGCCTGCGGGCTGGGCTGCTCCTCGCGTGTCTCCCACGCCTGGCATAGCCATGCGCCGCTCTACAGTGACTCAACACGTCTGTGGGGATGGTCCCTGGGCCCCCAGATTGTGCCCCAACCGCTGGTCTCCTTAAGCGAACGGGACGAAACTGGGTTGGTGACTGGGGCTGGATGCAGCCTCCTACTTGGAGTCTCCGTGTCCCCATCCGTCAGACCCACCGCTGCTGTGAAGTGCTTGCAATGCCAGGGGCAGTTACGGCTTTTAGGGGGAACAGAAGGTTTTGGGGGTGAGAGCTCCATTTTGTGTTGTGATTAGCTCGTTCTGGGTGGGGTGCTGTCTGTGKTTTTTCCCATCTGCTGTGCTGATAACTGGTGTGCAGAGCTCCCAGAACAGCCTTGTATCAAACAGCACCGTCTCCCACAGCCGAGGGCCTGGCACGAGAGCGGCCTCCAGCTCCGACCCTCGGCTCTGGTTTCCCCAAGACCTTTGTCTTTCTCCCGGAGGTTCATGGACCCTTCTCTGTGCTTAGGCCTGAAAGCACCGTGTGGGACCCTGTGAGGGGAAGCAGCTCGAGACCGTGACTCCCCAGCTSCTGAACTCAGGTGACGGTTTATGCGGTGGCCGTTTGCACAAGCCCCGGTTTTGGTGGATGCAAATTGCTGGGCTGTCGTTTATCAAGGAACCAGCGCAGGTTGCCTGGCTTGGGCTGCTGATTTGCAAATGGTGCCATGCTGTTCCTGCCTCACTCCTGACTCTGTGAAGGAAACTGAATGAGATACACGTGCATTTTCCAGCTAGAAATTTTCCAGCAATTTCCAGCRTTTCTGCAGCCACAGGAAAGTAAGCGGCTGTGGGGCTCAGCACCCCGGGATCAGTGGGGCAGGCAGGGAAAGTCAGCAGCTTCTAGGGTTTGCTGAGCAGCYGCAGAAGGGTGAGCAGCAGTGCAGAACGGTTCACAGCTAATCTGGGAATCACCGTGTCCAAAAGCACAAGACCAGAGCTGATCTGCATGTTGTCACACCGTAATTACCCAAATGGCTATTTGGTTAACGAAAGAGATGAAACCCCGCGCTTGGAGTTGGCGCAGAATTCCCCAGGGTCCTTAAAGCTGACAATTAGCCGGCTCATTAAATTTCTGCTTCCTCCAGCACCGTCCCCTTGAACTGCCGCCGTTCGTCTCCTTGAGGAGCGCAGCGGTCCCGGCCCCGGCTGCAGCGATGACTTAAAAGAGGGAGCAGCTGCGGCCGCCGTCCCTGCGAGTTCCCCGTGGGACTCTCCTATTCTGGTCACGTCCGACCTTGCTTTCCTCGCTGCTTCGCCCGACGCTCRCAGGGCTGCACAGAGCCTACCAGCCCTGCCCGTGGGGTGACACTTATTCTTATATCTTACAGAAATGGGTATATGTGTACACGCCCACACGTGCAAAACGCATTTTCGCTTTCACTTACTCGTATCAACCCTAGCATTTCTGCTACAAGCCTTTCTGCTAGTGAAAGCAAATGAAACCACCAGGCTCCCACCTCTCACTTGCAGGAAAGAAGACAGAAATACGCTGCAAAGCCCCAGCTCTTTGGAGCGAGGCTGCGAGTTGCTCGAGTATTGCACCATTGGTCCCGCCCTGATTTCCATTTTGGGCTGCGCTGGATCCGCCCCGCGCATGAGAAGAGAAATGCAGCTGTCAGGCTCACAAGATCGCTGCCGTCTGCGCTGCCCGAGCCCCTAGAAATGGGCACGAGGTCCCCGCTCGCCCTCTTGGTGGTCCTGTGGGCCAGCCAGCTGGGCCCGGGGGCGGCCGGGCGCTCCAAGGTGAACCCCCGGCTCATCGCGGCACCGCGAGGTAGGTCACGGCGAGCGCGGCACCCGCGGCACTGCCCCTGCCGCCGCTCCGYGACTTCTCCCCTCCCTGCCCGCTCCGCTTGTTCTCCTTTTGTGCTTTTGGGCACGGCTCTGGTTTAACCCCCCCTGCACTCTCGAGAGGCCGCTTCTCCTCGCCTTKTCTTTTAATTGCATTTTTAGCTCTTCTACCTTGACAAGCCCTTTACACCTGTGTGTCCTGGCCAGCCCTTCCCGCAGCTCGGGGATATCAAAGCCGAGCCGGCGTCCTGGCTCGGCAGCCGTTCCCTGCAGCTTGGGGGACAAACTGCAGATGAGTGTTTGCATGAAAAGGTGAATTTCCCTATTGCTCCGCTGCTCTTGCCCTGCCAGCCGCGGAGGAGCCGCGGTGCCGGGCGTTGGGCAGTGACCTCCGGGCGGGAGCCTGCGTTGCCTGGGAGGGCTCGTGCTCGCCGAGAGAGGAACAAAAGAGCCGTTTTGTGCCGGGGCGTGCGGGAAGCGCGCGCGGTGCGCCGGAGCATCCTGCTGCTAGTGGGTGCGCAGGGATTAATGCCCCGCGGGAGGATTTAGCAGCAGAGCCTGCCGYGGCCCCCAGGGCTCCTGGCGTCCGCCTGCGGGCAGAACCAAGAGCTCCCGAGGCYGGGAATTTGCAGGGGTTTATTGGGCGCCATCTGCTCTCCACGTGCCAGCGGCTCTGTGGTGCTGCGTACCCCGGGTGCCGGCAGTGCTCAGCACAGGTTGCCCCCAGGAAAGAGGCTCAAGGTGCCTTTTTCCTTGGCGAAGATGTGGCTGGGTCCCCTGGGCACCCACGTCACCGGGGCTCCCAGGTAGCTGCCCTTCCCTCTGAGCGCGGCATGAGGGAAGCGCGTCCAGCGGGAGCGCCGTGTCCTTGGGGCCGGCCGAGCGGCAGAGCAGGCGCGGAGCAGCCTCTCTGTGCCAAGCAGGAGTGCTGGCACGCCGGCCCGTGGTGCCACATGGATGCTGCACCCGCGCCTTGGATGGGGGGGATCCCACGGCTTCCCCATCCTGTTCTTTACTGGAGCAGCCGGGCTCTGAGCTGCACYGTGGAGGTGCTGCCGGGTCCTGCGGCCTCCTCCGGGTGCGTTAGCTTCGGGAAGCAGGGGCACCCGGCGATTCCCGGACAATGCCCGCAGCAGCTCCCGRCTGCTCGGCCTTGGCAGAGCTCCCGCGGCGCTGGGTTCGGCGAGTGCGGGAGAGGAGGGGCTGCGTTCCCACACGGAGCCGGGCCTGGAGCGGCTCCTCGCACAGGGCTGCGCGCGGAGCTCTCCGGCGCTTCCCGGAGCGAGCGTCGCGCTTTCCCAGCACTGCTGCCCGCAGACAGCTCATTTGCCCGGAGCGGCAGCTGTGGCTGCCATAAAAGGTTGCTTCCAAATATGTAATTTTTTTTTGTTTTTTTGCTTGGCACAGATTGGAAAAACAAAACAAACTGCCCGAACCCCGTGGGTGAATCACACCCCACCGTGCCACAAAAGTGGCAGCTGGGGGAGAAGTGACAGGAGTCGTGGCTGCTGCACCGGGAAGGAGGCGCAGCCCGAAGAGCCGGTTCCCTGCCAGCCGCAGGCCAGCGTCCCGCTTGGAAAAGCAGCTTGGGAGGGTGCTGGGGGGGTGAGGTCGTCCCTCTCSGCCGGAAGGCGGGATGAACGAGCACGGGCTGCTTTTTAGAGAACTTTGTATCCAGAAAAAGGGCTCGGGAAGCAGGAAATTGCCTGTTGTGCCGGACACGCTCTGCCGCGGGGCCGTGTCCTTGTGCGCGGCTATTCCTGGTGCCCCAGGAATAGGACCCGTTTCTTGCTCCGCCCGCCCCCGGCTCTGGTGGCGGCACCAGACCCGCGCCCCCGCTGCTTCCGCCTGGCTGCACCGGCCTCGGGCACCGACCGTGCAGCTCTCCCCATAAACCACCCTCTTACCCGCTGCGGAGAGCGGGAGGGCTGGTCCCTGCGGAAAAGGACCTGCAAGGGCACCTGGCTCTGCATTTAGCCCCAGCAAGGACACAGGCCAACGCTGGGCTCTGGGAATCCTGCCGGAGCTSCCGGTTGGAGCCATGGACACTGTGCTGCCTGGGCCCTGCTTGCCTTGGCTCCTGTGAGCCCGGTGCCCTGGCTCCCAAAGCGCTTCCCAAGGGCAGCAGCAGCTCCCGAGCATGGGTCGTCCCTCCCCGCCRCGCGTTCGGGTGCTCATCCCACGTGCGCTGGGCAGGAGGGCAAGCGCAGGGAGGGGCTTTTGAACTGCCGGCCCCCGGCGTTATCCCACCTTCCCACCCTGGTTCGTGGCCTGGGAAAGGCGGGAGYGCTGGGAAGGGAGTGGGAAGCGGCTGGTGAGGAGTGCGAGCAGAGAAGGCGTGAGGTCTCCTGGCAGCTTGGGGAGTTCTGCCTGTCTGGGGGGGAGGCGGGATGAGAAATGCGGAACAGATGAAACCCGTCACTCCGACTCAATCCGAGAAGCGCGATGCCGGAGGCAGGCGGCTCTGGGCCCCCGCTCCGTGCCCAGCCTGCTCTGGCTGCAKGTGGGGATGGAAGCAGGGTCGTGCTCCTGCCCCTTCCCGCTCGCGCCCTTCCTCGGGCCGGATGGGAAAGCYCTAGGGCATGAGCGGCACCGGCCACGCAGCTCCTTGTCCCCATGGGGTCCCTCTCTGGCGCTCCTGGAGCCTGTGGCACCGTCTGGGGCTGCTCTCTCTCTGCTCTCGCTCCTCGGTGGGTCTGGAACCGGCTCGTCCTGGTGGCAAATCCACCAGGARTGGGGTGCCTTGTGCGGCGGCACCTCCCTGTCGCTCTGCCTTCCTCCCATCCCCCTGTGCTGCTCCCGGGGCAGTTTCGCRGAGGGGCAGGAGCAGCTGATCTGGGTGCTCGCGGCAACCACCCACGGCCCTACTCGCTCCGGCAGCCGCGTCTCCGCCTGGGAATTTATAGATCATCTCAAACTGCAGCCTGGCCTCCCGCCAGCCCCGCTGTGGAACCCGCGGGAAGACGGCAGCTCCCTGGGGAGTGGTGGCAGCCCAGGGCCACCTGCCCCCGAGGCTCCGTCCCTCGTAGGGCTGCCACGAGGAGGCCCCGCGTTGCCCTTGGCTGCGCTCCAARGAGCCGCCGGGCCGGGGGACGTCCCTGGATCCGCCTCCGGTCTCGATGGAGCTGTGAAAGGAGTGACGCCGCCGGGTGACATCAGGCCTGAGCCCRGCCCAGGTGACTAAGGCAGCGGGTTCCGGCGGAGTCAGGAAGGCAGGTGTGTCGGGAAGCGGATGTCACCGAGACGAGCGGCGYGCGCCGCTCCCGCGAGCGGGGTGACATCCCCGCGCTTCGTCACGCTGCCCGCGCGCACCCGCCATGACCTCATCCCGTGCGGCATTCCTGCGCCCTCGCCAAGCCCATCCTGGTTGGATTGCAGCAGAGACGTGCTGCAATGCGTGTGGAATCCCGAGGAAGGAAAGGATGAAGAGTGGATGTCACGGGAAGGACGAGCTCCCTTTGTAGCAGCGGGGAAGCGTGCTTGCTGTGTGGTGACTCAGGCAGGAACCTGCTCCAGAGCTGGCCGGGCAAGTGCCAGGGTCACTSGTGTCACAGATGCGCTGCGGGGACGGGTGGCAGCGCCGTATAGTGAGCCGGGCTCGGAGCCTGCTGGGATGCCCGTGGACCAGGGTCTCGGAGAGCGGCCAAGGGCAGGGGGGACGAGGGCTCACGTGGCTGAGCCGGCCCGCGCTCGGGTGTTGCTGGTCACAGGGTGACCAAGCCCGCACCCACGCACTCCCCTTGCAGCTCTAGGGCCATCTGCTCCGGGGGCGGGAGGCCGGGAATGAACCTTTGCCCCACACCCAGGGCGCTTCCTCGTGGGCTTTGCCAGCGCCCRGAGGGAAGCAGGCAGCCCTTCCCGGGAGCGGGCGCCCTCCCTCCTCCTCYGTCCTTTCCTCTCATCCATGTTATTTTTCTTGCTGCGCTGAGCGYTGTCCCAGCGCTGCTGGCTGAGCACAGAGCTCCCCTTTCTGCCGCTCGGGCCGGGGYGGCGCGTTAGCGTCTCAAGTGACAATTGCGCCATTGATCGGGGGCCTGCCCCAGGGTCGGCCCCAAATGCCAGGCACAGAAGAAACCTTCTGGAATTTGGCTACTGGGGGAGAGGCAGGAGATGYCGCTGGCTTGGCCAGGGAGCAGAGGCCGGGACCGAATCCAAAGTCGGCATTGGGTTCAGAAGTGGGAAGGCCCCTTTGGAGAGGAGGGAAATGGGGCGCCCCGGGTGCCCGAGCTGCACCGAGATTGTCCTTCGCCCGCCCTACCCGGCGCCTTGTCAACAGTGTGCCAGGCTCACGGGCCCTGATTAGAGGCTGCTGCCGCGGCCGGCTCCAGCTGCAGCACGTGCCAGGAGAGGGGCCCCCTGCGCGGCGGTGGCGGCAGGAGCGTCCCCTCGGTAAGCCAAGGTCACCCTGTGGCCYGCGCTGAAGTTTCATTCCCCTGTGGGACGCTTGCGCTTCCCCTGGGCTGCAGCGGCAGGGTGAGCAGGGCCATGTGCCACCCCCCCGCGGTGCCCTCCTGCGGGGGGCGGAAGGTGAAAGAGGAAGGAAGGAGGGGGAGGTGAGGCCACCGAGTCCTTCCTCCCATCTGCGGTCGGGTCGYGGCGCCTGCTCTTGCAGCTCGCTTCTCGCTAGCACCTGGGCCGGGGAGCAGAGGGGCGATGCTGCCRTGGGGGGTGTGAAAGGCAGACCTGCCCCCAGGCAGGGGCCCGAGCTCTCGCTGCTCTTCCTCCCTCACGCAGCGCCTCCCGGGCGCACGGGGAGCCCGCCCGAGCTGGCCGCCCGCGCTCTTGGCGCGCGCCGTCTCTGATGACTCCGTGTGTGTTCCCAGGCGCCAAGCAGTACGTGTTTCCCACGAGGGAGAAGTACCCAGTCTTCTACCATAAAGAGAACAGCTCGGGCATCTTCGTCGGGGGAGAGGGCAGGCTCTACTACCACGACTTCACCACCCATGAGACGTACGCGGTAAGGAGGCTGTGCACGTGAGTTTGGCCCCGGAGCCCCGTGCGAAACCATTCAGCCTCCATCTGATTCTGGATTCTGGATGTCCTGGGCAGTGTCTTTGCCGGCAGCAGGATTGGGACTGGAAGTATCCAGTCCATGTGCTCGAKGGCTGCAGCAAACAAGTTTCCTGCRCTGATCATGGGGCCTTYGTGGAGCACCTGGAAGCTGTTATGGTCTCTGCTGYCCCAGAGGAGGGATTCCCCCCCAGAGGGAATTTCTTTAGCATGGCAAGGCATGCTCAGTTGTGTGTTTGGGAAATTTGTTCCCATTTCCTTCCACAGTTGCAGCTCAGACTGCTTTTCCTGGAAAGCAACACGTTCTGGGTCAKCTGGGCACGGGGTTAGTCCAGCCAGAAAACCCCAGGGTTGGTCGGTTTTCTCACAACCGCTTCGTGGTCCTCAGGCAAGTCAGTTCCTGAAGTCTGTGCCCAGAAACTTCTCCTCTTGTTCCCAGGAGTGGTTAATTTGTCCCAGTCCTCAGACAGCCACCTACAGTTGAACACCCACTCCCTGCAATGACAGATCCTCTCCCGAATCCTTCTGGAGAGCAGCCCAGGCTGCCTGCCAGTCGTGCCTGCCGCTTTGGCCCCRCGTCCCCACGTCTTCCCAATCCCCCAGCGCTGGAGAGCTGCCAATCCAGCCTCCCCAAGGGGTTTCAAGAGCTGAGATGGGGAGAGGGCTGAGCTCTGGGGTTTGATGGMCCTCTCGCAGGCGTGCTTGATTCACTGCTTGCCGAGAGAGTGAGTAGTGTGGRGGACTCTACCCAGGACCGTGTTCCTGCCAACTCTGGGCTTTGGGGAGGAAGCAATAAAAGCGTCCCTGTCTCTCTTCTCTTGCAGGAAGACTTCCCTGTGACGAAAGAAGGACARTGCATGAACTCTGGCGGACCGGTAGGTCCTCTGGAGCTCCCTGAAAAGTGCTAGGAGGTTGTTTCGTGGCTATGTGGACTCATGGGCTGCTCTGAGGAAGACATCGCATCCTATCTGCGATGAAGCAGTGTGGGAGGGACAGATGGAGTGGGATGGGTGCATAAGGGCTGAGGGACATTGGCTGAAGAACCACTTGGGAAGGAACTATGCCCACTCCTTGCGTGCTCTCTGTGGGCAAAATCCTCCAGGACTCGTGAAGCAGAAGTTCAAATGAGATAAGGTCATTTTTGGTATTTAAACAGGAAAAGCTAGAAAGCCACATAGCTTGTGAGGCAAAAAACCAAGCTCCTTTTAGAGCAGCTGGGTCATGTTGTGCCATCCACAGACGTTCACGTTCTCTCTTCTTCTCTTGCAGGAAGAAAACAAAAATTACCTCACGTTGCTGGCGGAGCAGGGGGACGGGATGTTAGTGTGTGGAACCGGCGCCTGCTCTCCTACCTGCTGGCACTGGGTATGCTGGAAAAACCCTGGCATGTGGCTGGCTACTGGGGCTGCCTCTGGCTCATCCTGTTCTGCCTGGTGTCTTCTGCACTGGGTGGCTGAGGGGCGTTGGGGCAGCCCTGGGGGACCTAATGTAGTTTGGGAGCGGGCCCAAAGCCAAAGCTCAAGAGTCCTGATGTCCACGTGATACAGTAAATTATGGAACAAAAGGGCAGGACGTACATTTATCCTGGCTGCTCTGCCCTTTGTGCACTGCCCAGTGGATCACATGTCTTAAGAGGAATTTCTGTCCTTGCCCAGGATCAGAAGAAGAAGAGCTCACCATGGGACGGGAGAGGAATCGCGCCTTTCAGCCCTGACTCCAATTCCCTCGTCGTCGTTGATGGTTAGTCCAAACGCTTCTTGCCTTGCCCCTTTCAACGAATTCCCTTCTAGGACAGGGCACAGCACAAGGGTGTTTGTTCCTGTCCTGGACATGGGGGCTGAGTCCATGCACAGRCAACCAGAGTGCAGAGGCAGTGGAGAGGAAGGACAAGGTCCTGCAGTAACTCCACTGCTGAAAGGGCCAGGGACCTGGTAGAGGAAGAGACAGGGCTCCCTTCCAGAGGCAGAGCAAGGATTTATCCCTGTCTGTGAGGGCCCCCAGGCCTGATCAGTCCCAGGCTGGGAGTGCTGGATTGGATGATCTGTATTCACCAAGTGCAGAAGGTTTCCTGGCTGACCATGTGTCCAGGCTGTACTTGGGTCTTCTCTTTCTTTTCGCAAACCCCTCTGCTCCTGCCCCTGCTGGAAAGAGCCTGTTGCCAATGAACTTTCCCGTCGCACAGGTACTGACATTTATTCCACCATCAAGAAGAGCCAGCAGAATGGCAAGATACCCCGTTTCCGGCGAGTGAARGGAGGAGGAGAGCTCTACACGAGCGACACGGTGATGCAGAGTGAGTGTGAGGTCGATCCTGAGGGAKTGGGAGCTGCTGCTTTGCCCCTTCAGGCACATGAATTGGCATCCTTGTGAKCCCACAGCTGTGGGCCAAGCAACGTGCCCCCGAGAGGTGCGGCCCCTGTGCTGGGCTCAGCCCCAGAACCTCCTGCCTGGGTCTSCTCCTCCCAGGATGGAGCTGCAGGGAGGGCTGATTCAGTTCTGGCAAGGAAGGTGGCCCTTTTTAGCTGGGTTGTTTGGGGAATTTGAGCTCTGYTTCTAGGCCAAAACAGCTGACAAGGGAGTTCCTCTTGCTTGGGGTGAGGATTGGAAAGTGGAGAGAAGTGGACAGCAAGTTCCATGTCCACTGGAAGGAAATACAGCTGCGTAAATGTGCCCAGCAGCTCCTGCTGTGTGGTGCTGGAAACAGGAAGAGCTTCCAGTCCGGGCAGACCGGCCTGGCAAAAATGACTTTCCAAATCCCCAGCCAGGGTGAGACCGTGAGGCAGGAAGAGGCTGTATGGGACAGAGGGGGATAGAGGGAAAGGGCCCCCCTCATTTCCACGAGCCAGTGCCTTGTTTCTTCACCCTCTGCCAAGCCCAAAGACAAGAATCCAAATGACACTGTGGCAAGACAGGGCTTGCACTTCTGGGGACACAGGACCAGGGGGACCAAGGCAGCAGCAAACAAAGCTGATGGGCCCAGAGCCATGAGGCCAAACACACAATTAGGCAGGACACCCTGCCATGGAAACACCAGCTAACGATGCTCAGAGGGAYCCGGGCGTTCCCCCGCTGCTGGGGATGCCCTCTGTGGCAGCGGGATGTTGATAGGAAAAGCCTCACTGGTTTTCTGTGTCACACACAAACAGCACGTCTCACTGTGCCCCTGAGGAAGCCTCTGTATGTAGTTCTAGATCCCCAGCATGAGAGGAGAGAGTTTCCTTTTCTGCTGAGCGACCAGGGCTTCCCTGGGCTTGGGGGCCTTTGGCCTTCAAGGAATGAAGAGAGGAAGGGGAACCTCACCACGAGGTGGCACACACAAAGCAAACTCTGTTGGCTGCCCTGGGAATCTGTGACTGCTCAGGCCTGGAAGTTGCGCTTGGATGGGTCCTGGGTCCTTTGCCTGGGGTGCAGATGGTCTTTGCTCATCCTGTCTGAGAGCGGCTGCTTTGTTGCAGCAGCTGCTGGTTTGTTCCTGACTGATGGCTTTCGGATGAGCTTCATTCCTGAAACCTGCATGTCCAGGCCAGGGCTTTCTGATGGCTCTTGTCCCGTTTCAGACCCGCAGTTTGTCAAAGCCACCACGTTAAGGCATGAAGAGCCTTATGAGGACAAGATTTACTACTTCTTTCGAGAAGACAATCCAGACAAGAGTCCGGAGGCACCCAGGAACATCTCCCGCGTAGCTCAGCTGTGTAAGGTAAGGGCCCTGTCCTGGCCCATTGGGACACTAGTGAGGWGCCCATCTGTTGTCAAGTGCCTTCCTGGGACATCCTGCATTCACCATCCAAGATGCTGGGCAAGGGGAGCACTTTGAGTTCCTCCCTGCCAGACCTTGACTCCCTGCTTCCTCCTTCCCCCAGGAAGATAAAGGGGGAACCAGCTCACTCTCYGCTTCCAAGTGGACCACCTTCCTGAAGGCCACCTTGATTTGTGTGGACCCAGTCACCAAGGGCAACTTCAACTGGTTGCAAGATGCCTTCTTTGTCCCGTCAAGTGACTGGAGGGATTCCAAAGTCTACGGACTCTTCACAAACACATGGTGAGCGTTGTTGCAAAATGGAGGAGGCCCCATGCCCTGGGCCACTCCTTCTGTGCAGCTCTTTGTTCTCTCTGGCAGGCTAATGGGTGCAAAACAGCCAAAATGGACACTGTTAACAAAGGCGTGACACACAGAGCCATGCCCGGTCCCTGGGGATGGTGGCCAGCGTCTCACTGACCTTCTCTTTGTCCTATTGTCCACAGGGGAAGCTCAGCTGTTTGCGTCTATTCCTTTGGGGACATCGACAATGTATTTCGAACGTCCAAACTCAAGGGCTACAATGGTCCCAACCCTGAGGTCAAGCCTGGGCAGGTGAGTGAGCGACAGCAGATGCCCACATTTGGYGCAGGGGCTCCTGCTCCCTGCCCCTCAGGTCTCATCCCCAGAATGTGCCTGACCCTGGCGGTGGCTCTTGTTCGTGTCGTGCGCAGTGYGTTTCCGCGGGGCAGCACACGCCGAGCGAGACCTTCAAGATCGCTGACAGCCACCCCGAGGTGGAGGACCGCGTGGAGCCTCTCGCCCCCAGCAAGAGCCCCCTGTTCCACAACAAGCACCGCTACCAGAAGATCGGGGTGCACGAGGTCTCCGCAGCAGACGGACGCCGCTACAACGTGCTCTACCTGGCAACAGGTACCAGGAGCTGCTCCTCCCGAGACTGCCTGCTCTTCCCCTCCGGGGCTGGGAACGCGAGGCCGGCAGTGCCAGGGACCTCCCTGGTGCAGAGCAGAACAAGGAGCTGTGTTTACCCCAGCCTGGCACCTGTTTAGCAAGCAGAGAAGAGCTGCCAGGTTCCAGCACAGCTCAAGTTCCACCTGGGAGCAGAATGCCAGCACCTGGATCTTACCTTGTTGGGCTAACTTTAGCTGGTGGCAGGTTACAGACTATAAGTTTTCAGGGCAAGTAGGGGGTCTTAGGGCCCTCTGCAGCTTTATGCTGCTGAGCAGGGATCCTTTGCAAAGGGACCCGCTTTGTCATCTCCTGTCCTTGCCTGCTCCACAGCAGCAGTGGAGCTTCCTGCTGCCCCTCCAGCTGGTCCCAGCCGTTGGCACTGGGCAGAGCGGGTGCCTGTCCTGGGTGTGGAGCTGGAGGGCACCCTCGGGTGGGTGGTCTGGGCTCCCGGTACATGTAGCTACTTGCTGCGAAGCCTCCTAGCCCAGTGCTTCCCTCTCCTGCACTACTAGCACCCAGTGTTTCTCCCTTCAGCTGTTGCCATCCCTTTTCTGCATCATGCCGGGGTTTGCTCATTCCTACAGAGTTGGCACTTTTGGAGACACTTCCTGGGCCTTTTTTTTCTCTCTTCCTTCAATCTGTGATATAAAATTAGAGATGAGCCTCAGTAGGTGGCCTAGGTTGGATCAGGGCCCACCTGTGCTCAGCTTTATCTTATCTGGCAGAAAGCTTTAGCTAAATATAGGTAATGTCTTTCTGGTTCTCTTTGGGGAGCTGGCTCCAAGCTGCAGGGCTTGGCAAGGCTGCTTCTCACCTCCCTGAGGGGAGATGAGAGGCAAAACGAGCAGTAGGAGTGAGAGAGGGGGGTCCTAGTCTTAATCTACCTGTCCTGGGTTTCACCAAGTCACCACTTTGACCTCCTTCTGGTTGATGGTGGAGTGGGAGGGGAGCTGCTATTTGAGAAGGCCGTGCGAGTAGGTGGGGAGGATTAAACAGTGAAGGTTCCCAAGTCCTGTTCCCTTAGATCAGTCTTGTCACCCCTCTCGACCAAAGTGATATGTTTTCATAAATCACCAGTTTCTGGAGTCATTTACCAAGGCAGGGGAGACAGCTTACTCAGGAGGAAGGAAGGGAAAAGTCTAAGTTTGTGCCCGAGGCGAGCAGGGAGACGAGGCTCGTGATCAGAGCAGAGCTGAGTTAGAGGGCGGTTGTTTTCCCTCAGYGAGGCCATTCCAGTGCAGCCGATCAAAGTAGGCACAGCCAGGCCTGGAACGTGGCAGAGGAAGCGGGTTCCGCGTGGGCTCTGCGCTGGGAGGGCGGTGGGGCTCTGCCATGGGAAGTACTATTGTTTGGAAGGTTATTTCCCAGCTGRACAAGTGAGTCCCTTCTGAGAAAGGGCCTCTTTTCTTGCCACTGGCTCTGTCGCTTTCCAAGTGGCTGCTTTTGGGAATGCAGCGGACGGCAGGGCTCTGCGGAGCGGGTATCACGTGCCACTGCGTGTGCTGAAATCACCACCCTGGTTCCTGCCTGGCTCTCCCAGCCCTGCACGGCTCCTCAGGGTGCTCTGCTCCTTCTTTCCAGACAAGGGATCCATCCATAAGATTGTGGAGCTGCCGGACGGGGTGCAGAACATCATGGAGCTCCAGGTCTTTCCAAAGAAGGACTCGATCCAGTCCATGATCCTGGACCACCAGAGGGTAAGTCTCTGTGTGCAGCATAGCAGAAAGGAAAGCAGCRGGTCAGACCGTTGCTTACCTCCCAAAGTTCTCCTTGTCTTGACTGTGAACTGTCAGACTGTGCCAGTTCTCCACCCCAGCAGTGATGACATTCCTGGGATGGAGCAAACTTATAAACAGGGTGGTTGGGAAAGGACAACTGCTGCCTGGTCCGTGATCTAGGACGTGTGTCTGCGTCGCCTGGAGGCTCCTCTGGTGAAATCCGCCCCAGTTTCACAGAGACTGAACCTCTGGGAACGTTTCTCCTGACATCCTCGTGAGGCGGGACACGGGGCTGCAATGAGCTGCTCTGCTTTCCTCYGCAGGCGATGCTCTACGTGGGCTCCGCAGATAGGGTGGTGGAGATCCCCATGGCCACRTGTGAGCTGTATCGGAACAACTGCGAGAGCTGCCTGCTGGCGAGGGACCCCGACTGCGGCTGGTCCGAGGGGCGCTGCCAGCCCGTGCATCGAGGCCGGTACGTGGCACCTGCTCTCTGCTGGCTCTRTGGGCAGCACATTTCACCTGGCTGCTTTAGTACAAGAAGCTTCCAGCCCCCTCAACACGTGTGCAGGCAGTAGCAGCATGGGCTGTGCTCTCCCCGGGGCTGCAGCTCTACAGGGTGCCCCCTGCCCTGAGCTGGTGAGAGGCGGGTGGGTGCYGACTGGGCCGAGCACCCTGCTCCTCTTTGCTGGTGGAAACGTGCACAGAGCGGAGCTTCTGATTTGTTGTGCCTGYCTTTATGGAGGAAAGATAAGCTCTGCACCCTTCAATTTGCCTCTGATGCTGTTTGCGGAGGCTGATTGTGGTGAGTTGTGGGGTCTTGCATTTAGCAACCCCTTAAGCAAGTGACTGTTTCTCCCTACTTAGGTAATAGCAGGTGTTTAGACATTGGTTTTACTTCTTACCCCGTCTGATCCATTGCATGCTTTACAGGTAAATCCTTCCCTTGCCTGAAAGTGTTGCCAATTCTTGTCCCTACCTTTTAGGGAGGTGCGTCAGAACCTAAACYTGGGCTCGTGGAAAGAAAAATGCCAGGGGGACAGAATTAAGGAAGGTAAGTAAAAGTCTCGAGCTGTAGGCCCCGTGCTCAAGGGGAGCTGGAGCAGGGACACTGTTTCTCAGRTGTTTGGGTGGGTTGAGGGAAATGTCATGAGGCCTTTCTGGGGAGCTGGGGATCACTAGGAGTATTCTGAGAGATGGAGACACTGGGCAAGTCTCAGTTTGTAGCATAAAAAGTCAGAAATACCATTGTTAATGAGGAGGGGAAAAAAAAAGGCGCTTTAATTGAATATTAGTCAAGTCTTCGGTAGGCACAAGCCGGATGCCATGTGGCTGCCTCCAGTAGCCACAGACTTTGATGACTCCTAGCGCGAGGCTGGGGTGGTTGAGCATGATGCTAAACGAGCCGCGTCGTCTGCCATGATGCMCTGTGAGCAGACACCGCAAAGAGTTTCCCCTCCTCCCCTTAATCAAGCAGTCTGGGCAAACAGAACCCGCTCCCTGATGGYCTTCATGTCCAAGGGGCTGTCGTCATGTCCAGTCACTGTTGTTTGCTGTCTAGTTTGGCCTCCTTTCCCCTCTGTGGTGAGGCCGAGCCAGGGCTGTTGTGGTGTGTGGTCTTCTGAAGTGGGCGAGAGGGTCAGACTCTCTGTGTCACCCATGTCTGGGCAGAAGAGCCCTACAGGCTTCACCAGCTGCAGGCCAGGCCCTGCTGTAGTTGCTAAATGCCCTTGTAAGAAGTTGTCATCAGCCTGACAGGTCTCCTGTGGCCCCTGGGTCTCCTCATCTCATCCCACCCTGTTGTCTCTTCCAACAGACAACTTCCAGAACATCACAGTTGTCCCGTTCTCTCGCTACTACCTCAACTGCCCCGTGGAGTCCCACTATGCCACCTACAACTGGTACCACGACGACTTCCTCATCAAGACGTGCAACAACAGCCACCCGCAGCAGGACTGCTTCCACTTCATCCAGAACGTGAGCCACGCTCACTACGGCCGCTACGTGTGCGTCTCCGAGGAGGACGGCTTCAGGCAGGCCCTGGTCAAGGAGCGCCTCGTGGGGCAGCTCCGCCTCATGTCGCAGACGGGCCAGGCCRCCACGGCGCCGGGCTCCTGGTTGCCCCTGCTGCTCATGCTGGCGTTGGTGGAGCTCTTCCACTGACCGCGGACGGACRCGTGGGATCCGCACCGTCCAAGCCGTGCCGCTCTTCCTCGGCTTGCTGCGCGCTCTCCAGGCGAGATCCCCGTTGCTCTTAGCCACTCTTAGGACACTGATCTTTGACTGTCCCACAAGGGGTCCTGCCTGTGTGCAGCTTCCATTTCTATTCCTGCTGGAAGAGCCGACTCTCGGGCACCGTGAGGAAGACGCAACTGCAAGGCGAGGTGGAGCTGGGCTCAGGAACGGGGAGAGAACGGGTGCCCTGATGCCCTGGGGACGTCGCTGCGGTCCTGACAGGGTGGCTTTGGCCTCTCAGCCAGCACCTGCGGGTAGCTTCGTGCTGGAAATCCTCGAGAGCACACGACCAGTGCCACTCTTGTGCGGGGCCTGTGTGGATGTGCATGCACTGATCCACAGGGCTTGGCGCCTCTTCTCTTCAGGAACGTGCATGTGATGAAGAGGAGCAGCCAGCCCTTGGCCATTCCTGCTGGTTCATCCGTGCTCCTCCCCAAGCAAGGCCTGGTGCCTCCAGGTGTTTTGCTGCTACCGTCTCTTTGAGGGGACAAGCACCCGAAGCGCTCTCCATGTCACCTGCAAGGCCCTTCTCGGCCCGGCTGCAGGGCTGGAAGAACTGGACCTTGGGAGCACTTTGGATTTTGTAAATATGGGAGGGAGGAGCTCTGGTTACGCAGGAGAGGGCAGGCGCAGAGCCAGCATTTTGCATGGAAAAGCTTTGGAGCTTGACTAGATTCGGAGGGTGGGAAAGGACAGAGCACAGGGGCTTTCGCGGGGCCGGGGCCCCAAGCAGCTCAGACGCACAGGTCCCCTGTAGGCAGCTAAGGGAGTTGATCCATGGCCCCCCCTGCTCCCCGCGCGCCTGTCGTCCCCGCGGGGGGGCCCAGGCGTCCTGAGGACAGGGGAGGGGGCGCAGACCTGCGCAGCTGCTGCCATTGCCAGCAGCCCGGAGCCGCTGGGATGTGGCAGCGGAGGTGGCCGAGGCGTTAGCTCTGCGCTCGCGGCCCTCAGCTGGGCACGACTAAACTGTGAAACCCGGGAGCCTCCCCCGTGGCTGCGTGGGGAGGTCCCACAGCTTGTCCGAGCCTTTTCCAGCCCTGTCAGCCCCCCAAAAGGCCAAACCCAGCCTGTGTCACGCCGGGACCTCCTATCTTGTGCTTCCATTTGCTGCAAGGTCAGTGTGGCTCCGGAGGCTTGGGATGCACATCCGGAGGCTCGGGATTCACTGGATACTTGCTGCAGGATAACCACAGGCTACAGCCCAGGGGCCAGGGCTTCTTACTGCACTACATTCCCACCCTGAYGTTGGAGCCTAGAGTAGAGCTTGTTACATCTCTTCTCCAAGCACTTTAACTTTGTGAACTAACAGATATCTATTTATTAGCCTGTATCCTATAATTTTATAATGTTATGGAAAGGGAGGGGGGGAGAGAACACCAAGCAGCTACCAAAACCAAACCCTTTCAGAGCTGTGACCAAAGCACGCGCGGACGCGACTGTGGGAATAAAAGCGTGGCAAGGAGCTCGCGGTGCCTCGTGCTGGGGGGTGCCGGCCCCGCCAGCCGCATCCCCTCCGTCCTGTCCGCCTGGCACGTGTCCATCGAGCGGCCTTTGGAGCCCCCGCTGCGTTTCCTGCTCGTCCTTCGGCTGTGGCCTTTCCCAGGCTTTGCTCTTCCCAGATGGAGAGGGGGTTTTGCGTGGAGCCGAGCAGCGCTGGCCGGACGACTCCCTTCCCATCTCTTTTTCCGTGGGAACAATGAGCCTGTGGTCAGCAGGTGGGAAAAGGAGACGGAGCGTGGGATGTGCGGGGGGCAGGGCAAGGCCACGGAGGCCATGGGAGAAGCGGGAGGAAGGTGGGTGAGTGAACAAAGCGGCGTGCACAATGCGCCTCCGCGTCGGGCCGGGCCCCGCGGCACACGGCCTTCGGCACAATGCAGCCCCGCGCCGCGAGACCCGACGGAGCCACAAAGGCAGGAACCAGCGCCGCCTTTCCCAGCCTTTCCACGGAGCTTGGCGCCGGATCCGATGGCGCCGGGCTGGGCGAGTGAGCCGGGGGCCCCCGCGTGGTGTGCGCGGAGCTGCGGAATGGCCCCAGCGCCCCCGGCTTTTGCTTTCAGCTTCGTTTCGCCTCGTCCTCCGTGTGCGTCCAGGAAGCGTCACGGGCCCATGGGCCGCTTCGCAGAACCCACGAGGTGCTGCCGGGAACTGAAAACAACGGGGCCTTGGGTCCGAGTCCCAGTGGGCTGAGCAGGGACCGGGCCGGGGCATTTGCCGGGGGACACTGAGTCATGGAAAAGGCCGTGGAGGTGCGAAGCGAAAGCGGGATGCTGCAGAGCAGCCCAGGAAATCCCCGTGGGCTCCCGGAGGGCACCGCGGTGGAAGCGGTTCCAGTGACGCTGCCGGGTTTCCACGCGCCCCCCACGCGTTTCCTGCCCCAGAGCCCCCGGGCGCCGCACGCGCTGCGGCCGCCGCTTCCGTCCAAGGCCTCCGTGCACCTCTGATCTTGCACGATCTTGACGGCGGAAGGTGCCCCAAAATAGGCAGCACCTGGGGACGGGGAGGCAGCAGGTGGGAGCTGTGCAGAGGAGGTGGCAGGGGGGCTCCTCGACTTGTGAAACTGCCGTGGAGCGGAGGAAACCCATGAGGTGACRTAGCCCGAGGGGTGACGGCGACGCAGTCCATGGAGGTGGAAGGGGAGCAGGCGGAAGGGGAGCAGGCGCGATGCTCCCCCGGGTGCCCTTTGCTGCAGCCGTGAGGGGCTGGAGCCCTGCAAGGACCAAGCGAGAAGCCTGGACATGACCCGGAGCAGCAGGACACGGCCACCCTCCTGTGGCACTGCCACCCGAGCGGTGCGGTGGCCACCGTCAGCGCCATGGCCACCACCCTGTGCCGTGGCCACAGGAGAACCTTGCGGCCCTGCTCTGGGGCCGATGCGGGGCGAAGGAGGGCGGGACACCCGGGCACCCTCGTGGGGAAGGGGCTGCCGAAGTGGCCCTGTCGCCGTGTGCCGGCCGGCGGCCGCTGTCGCCTTGTCACCGCGGCACGGCCGGGCCGGGAGCGCCCTCCCGCGGCCGCGACTAGGCTGAAAAACCCGAGAGAGGAGCTAAAAGGAGCTGAAAGGCGCTGAAAAGAGCTAAAAGGAGCYAAAAGGACCTGCCCCGGGCCGGGCCGRGCGCGCCGGGACCGCCGGGTTCGGCCCGGGGGAGGAGAGAGAGGGGAGCGGGGCTAGAGCCGCTGCTGCCTCCCCCGCACCGCGGGGCACCCCGGGGACATCCCGGGGCCCAGCAGCACCCCAGAAACCCCCAGGGACCCTGATTCCCCCAGGGAGCTCTGGGCACCCCGCAGAGATACCCTGGGGCCACCCAGGGACATCCCAGGGCCCTCAGCAAAGCCCAAGGGACTCCCCCACCCCACAGTGACGTCTCCAGGGCTTCTCGGCAACACCCGGAGCCCCCAGGGACGCCCCGGGAACCACTGGGCCCATCACAGGTCCCTCCCCTGGCGGCTCACCTCCCCCATTGCCTTTCTGTGGCCACCCGGGGCTAACGCAGCCCCCGTGGAGCCCCTCGCGCCCCGCAGGGAGCAGCCCGTAACCTCCCGAGGGGCCAGTTGCCTGCGGGCCCCCCCCGCCGGGGACGCCCGCGAGGAGGCGGGCGCGGAGCCCGCCGCGTTCCCCCTCTCCTTGGCGCGGCGCCGGCGGGATAAGAGCGAGGCCGCGGCAGGCGCGGGGGCACTCGGCCGCTCGCCACGCTCCCGCCATGCTGGCCAGGGCCGCTGCCAAGCCGCGC
>PTEX01000021.1:6846193-6862940 GCA_003342815.1 Eudromia elegans
GGGCGCCTCCCGCGCGGCGGGGACCGCGGCCCGCAGCCGCGATGCCCGGGGTAGGGGCCGCGTCCCTCCCGCCGCGACGCCCTCGCTGCGGGTACTGCGCGGTCCCTCCCGCGCCCTCGTGCCAGCGGGGCCGGGCGGGCGCTCCTTCCTCCCGGCACAGACCAAAGCAGGGCTGGCTAATTGAGTCCCCCGGCACATGCATAATGCACGAGGAGGCAACTTTGCCTTCGCCCGGCGTGCTGTTTTATTTATTAAAACGCTCTTTTATTTATCGGGAGACGAGCCCCGGCCGYGGCGCCACTGCCCTGCGGATCCGTTGCCTTCGTCGGGTCCTTTCCGTTGCTCCCGGCTCCCAGATACGCGCATGGGGACGGAGGGATGCCGTGTCACGCCGGCCGCAGCACCAGCAGCTTGGGGGCACTGTGCAGAGTGGCGGCGACCGTCCCCTTCCCGTCGCGGGCCATGGGCAGCCTGTGGGAGTGAGCGGGAGAGGTGGCAGGAGCGCACGCGTGTCTCTCCTTTGCAATTCCCTACTCTTTTTGCAATGCCCGGACACGGCAGGAGCTGGGATCGCACGCGGCCCTGCTTGTTATCCCCAGCCAATGTGAGGAGCGGCAGCACGAGCGCTGCCAGGGGTCCCCACCAGGACCCCATGGCTAAGATGCTAACGAAAAGCTGCCCGGGGTGGCCTCCATGGGCAGCACCGCGAAAGGAACCTCCAGCTTCCCGGGGGCACCGTGGGCTCAGCAGCTCTCCGGCACCGCTCGCCTGCGAGGAGCCTCCCGCTCACTCGGGCGCCCTTCACAGCTCCCTCGCTGGCCAAGCTCCCCTCTCCCGAGGGATAAACACCCTCGCGGAGCCGCAGCCGCCCCCAGCGCGCCCTTCCCCTGTGAGGGGTTAAAGCGGCTCCGCCAGCCCGGGGGCTCYTCAAGAGCCTCGCGTGCAAATCCCCTCCGACACGTGTCTGCGGCTCCGGCTCCCCGGCGCGGCCCTCGCTTGTCCTCGTCCCTCTCCTYCGCGTCCGCCAGCGCTGCCGTCGCACTCGAGCGCGGCCGCCGGCCTCACCGCGGCATTGCCTGCCTGGCCCGGCCCGTTGCCCTTCCTGCTGCCGCAGGGATAAACACCGGAGCGCGCCGGCCTCCATGCAGGGCACGGGAAGCCATGTGGAGGCAGGGGGACAGGGCCTGGCCATGCGGCATCCCCAACCCCATCCCACCGGCAGCGGAGCATTCCCGTCTCCCGGCCCTGCTCCCGCTCGGCTGCGGTGCCACCTGCAGCCCAGCAGCCCGTTAGTGCATAGTGTTAATTATCCCCAGCCCAGCTAGCGGCCACGATGCTGATTGATGGGGCCTGGGCTGCCCTTGATGTAATTTGTTTTTCTATCAGCTCTATCAGCGCTAAGACAGCACCGGCCCCGATTAAATTGCTTCTGCCTGGAGGGTGACACCRCATAAACAGCCTCGGGAGGCTGGTGTTTAGCTCAGTCCCCTGGGCCGCTGGGGTGACCTCTATGCAATGGGTCTGTGCTGCTGGCATGCACGCTGGTGTCCCTCGGGTCTCCTCGCAGGGGCACCAAGGCCGCTTCCCATGCAGCGGAGATGGGGACAGTTTGCTGGAGGGCAGCTCTGCTCGGACACGTGTCCGCATGGAGACCCGGCTGCCGGACCAGCTTCATCCGAGGAAGAAGAGGAGCAGACCGGCCGCGTCCGCTCGTCCCCAGCCACGGCTCCCGGCCCGTCTGCCCTGCGCTCGCAAAGCAACTGGAGCCCCGGCGCTAATCGCATTTGAGGCTGCGAAATCGCATTTGAGGCTCTATTAATGCGGAGCCGGGATGACAYAGGCCCCGGCTTGGCTCCGCGCGGCAGAGCAGGGAGCGCAGGCCAGGCGGGGAGAGGCGACCAGGGGCAATTACGGCTACAGGGAGATGGAAAGGGCATCAGCGCCCGTCTCGCCCCGACCCCGCTCCTGCCGCCCGAGCCAAGCGCCAGCTCTGTGGCACAGCGGCCCCGGGCTGGCGTTTGAAGGCTGTGATTGCAGCCGCGCTCATCGCCCCGGCCTCTCCGTTCAAAGAGAAAGTTGTTTTCACACTGCAGCGGTCTTTATGCAGCGGATAAACGATCCTCCCGCCGCTGGGAAATGGGCTTGTGTGGAGCAGAGCCTGTGCCGGAGCGCAGGGAGGCGTCACCGGCTTGGGACTGGCTCAGGGGGAGGCTTCATGGGGACTAGAGCCTCTGGTCTATGTCCAAGGATGCTCCATGGGGACTAAAGCCCACAGTCTGGATCCAAGGATGCTGCATGGGGACTAAAGCCTATGGTCTGGATCCAAGGATGCTCCACGGGGACTAAAGACCCGTTTCAAGGATGCTCCATGGGGACTAAAGCCCATGGTCTGGATCCAAGGATGCTGAATGGGGACTAAAGCCCATGGTCTGGATCCAAGGATGTTCCACGGGGACTAAAGACCCGGTTCAAGGATGCTCCATGGGGACCAAAGCCCATGGTCTGGATCCAAGGATGCTCCACGGGGACTAAAGACCCCTTTCAAGGATGCTCCATGGGGACTAAAGCCCATGGTCTGGATCCAAGGATGCCGAATGGGGACTAAAGCCCACGGTCTGGGTGGAAGGATGTTCCATGGGGACTAAAGCCTCCAGTGTGTGCCCAAGGATGTTCCACAGGCACTAGAGCTCCCGAGCTGCACCCAGTCCTTCTCGGACCAGAAGGGCCAGCGTGTGCCTGGCTTTTCATTCCTACTGCATCCAACGYGCGTTTTCACTCCCCAGCCCTCCCRCAACGGCTCCAGACTCTGGCAAGCGCTGATCAAAAGCGAGCAGGAAGATAAACAGAGGCACGGCTGGAAGACGTGGGTTTTGCCGGTGGCCCCRGGCGCCGGTCGTGCTTTAAGCAAACCCAATTGTCTCGTGAGGGGCTCTCACGGCGGCGTCTCTCCGCAGCAGGTCCGCGCCGCCCTTCGATGAGAGACGCGGAGCGAGCGGCCGAGACCCCCGCGGGTCCCTGCAGAGCAGGAGCACCGTGAGAGCGAGCCAAGAAAAGCAAAAAAAACCCMAAAAAATAAAAAAAAAAGGCAAAAAAAGCAAATACTGTTTTATTCATCGTCTCCTCCCCGCCAGCCTGAGCAGGCGGCGGCCTTCCCCGCCGCTCCATTAACACCGCGATTGCTGCGGGGAGGCAGCTCGGCTTTTCTGACTTGTAAATGGCATCTGCGGCGCCCGGGTGATTTTTCCCCGGCTTTGGGGCTGAGCTTGGTTTTCCTTTTCCTCCTTTTTTAACGTTTTTGTTTTTTTTTTCTTTTTTCCTATTATTTTGCCAAGTTGTTTCCTCGAGGGGGCCCTGCGGGAGCTCATTAGAGATCACAGGGCGTTTTTAGGGAGCCGGGGGGCTGCGTTGGTGCTCTCCCCACCAGCAACGCTTCCAGCGGCATGGGAAGGGAAGTGGAATTTTTTGAGGAGGGCTTGAAGCCGATTTCCCCGGAGAGCCCTGCTGCCGCGGCCCGGGAATCCCTTTGGGCTAAAATTTGCTGAATTCATTTCATTCCATTTATGCAGAAAACTCCCAATTCACCTGTCATATAATTAAATGGGCTCGCAGCCCGGCACTGCCATTGTCTGCTCCATTAGGAGAGTTTTACACTTTCTATATTCGTCAGCGGCACGAGTGCAATTTCCTTCCCCCCCCACCTCTTTAAAAGGCAGCAATTTTCTCTTTTTAACCCCATTTGCTTTTCCCATAAAGGCAGGCTTCTGACACTTAAAGGGACATGATTACTGAAATTGCAGGAATTATTGCTGGCAGGCGCCGCTTGCTCTGCTAAGCCAACGGGAGCCCTTTCCACGGAGGGCGCGAGGAGCCGGCGCTTTCCGGACGGGCGAACCGAGGGGTGACGTTGAAAAACAACCTCCCGAGGACCAGTTCTCTGCATCTCTCCAGGCGAAGCCGCTGCCGAAGCGGCTCTGCTCCGTTTTGCTCAGGARAGCACAAGTTGCCATTCTGCATCAGCCCCTTTCTCGCTGCCGGCCTTCACCCCGAGCCCACGGGGCGACCAGCCCGGTTAGGATCAAGCAAGGCGCTTTGACAGCCCCTGCTCCCGAGAGCGTCCTTTCCTTCGAGCGTGTCACCGGGACACGGCACATTTTGACGCCAAACGAATAATCTTTCGGACAAAGCCGCTCAGCAAAGTGCCCTGAGCGGGATTTAGGTCGCAACTGTTGCTTTGAGCAACCGCCTGCCAACCCGCAGCCTCTGCGGGAAACGGAGCTTTACCAAMAAACGGACCTTAAACCGGAGCTCTGCAGAGAGAGACGGCCCCCGAGCCGCTTGCTGCACTTTGCATGCAGCGCGCCGAGCCGGCCTGGCCTCTCGCAGGGGGCACGCGGGGCGGCCCCTCCGTTCGCGCGCTGATGAACCCGTCACGGCGTGCTCCTCGCTCGCCTGACAGCCCCTCAAAGCCCGACAAATTGCTGCACCGAGCGGTGCCATTCATGTCGCCCCGGGGCCCCCGCCGGCCCCGGCAGCGCAGTTTGTTTTTCAGCCTCGCTGGGCGAGCGCGCGCGGCCCTCGGCCACGCTCTCCCTGACGACACCGACTTCGTTCAGGGGCGAAGGGCTCGCTCCTCTGTGACCCTCCTTGTGGCAGGCGGTGGYGGGGTGAACGGCGGGTGGGTGACAGGCCACGGTTTGCCACCCTTGGGGCAGGTGCCGTTGCGCTCGGGGCAGCGCGCGGGGCTCGCGGGAAGCCCGCGCCCGTCTCGCTGCCCCGTGCGCGGCGGCGCTGGCAGAGCGCGGCGTGCGAGCGGCGCGCAAACCCGCTTGTTTGCTGAAGGCGGCCCGCGATTTCCCTGACAGCAACAGCTTGCCGGGACGGGCGCCGCGCTGCCAGCTGCTCCCCGAAGGCTGGAAGGGACCCAGCTCCCGCAGGCTGGCGAGCAGAGCCCGTGCCAAGGAGATCTCCGGCTCCAGCGCGCCGCGGACGGGGAGGTTCCCTGGGGAGGGACCTGCTGTGCCCGCTCGCTCCTCGTGCCGCGCTYGGCTCTCATCCGTCACCCTTGGCCCCGCCGCCCGCCCGGGCGGCACTGGGGGCCGGTCCCGCTGCTTGGGCATGCAGGATGTGACACCAGGCTCTGGGCCAGCTGCCGCGAAGCCTCCATCCATCACGAGCGGCAGCCCGCTTCTGTCAGGCTTCCCCGCCCCAGCAGGGCCCACTCCATCACCGAGGCCCTCCCGGGATGTCCGTGGTGCGCGGGAGCTCCCTGCTCCRGCAGCCGCTGCCGTGGGGAGTGGCACGAGGGGCTCTGAGCTCTCGTCTCCTCCACGGCCCCGGTGTTATGGACTTCCTCACCCCACCCGCCGCTTGTGGTACTCTGCGATGAGCGACGGGCTTGGGAGCAATCGGGCACCTTAACAGGGAGACAGCGAGGGGGAAGCCACGGGCCAGACGGGAGCTGGAGCAGCTCAGTCCATGTCCGGGGCCCTCAGCACAACAGGAGAGCCCGGCCCAACCCGCTGACGTTTCTCCAGGATCCTCTGTGCCCTCCTGGGGGGGCCCAGGGCCCCCACCCCGCCGCCTCCACCCTTCAGGCGTCCACAAAGCCAAACCAGCAGCCGCTCCCCGTGCGCCGGCGCCGCCGGCTGATTTGCTGCCGCTGGAGCYCTCCGCGCTCCCGGGGCCGGCGCGAGGGAGGCAGGACCCGGCTCTGCCGATTGCTATCGATTCCTGCCGCCTTTCCGGCACCCGCAGGAGCCCTGCGCCCGGGCGCTTGCTGAGCCGGCTCCATCAGGCCTCRTCGGTCATTGGTTCTTCCCGGTGAATTTGGAGCTGGTGGGGGCTGGGATGCAGGTCCCTAATGGAAACCGGGGCTATTTGCAAGTCAAGAGAGGTCGATGCTGCTAAAGAGCGAGGCTTTAGGCCCGGGGGATGCGGGGGCTTGCAGTGCTCAGTGCCCATCACCCCCGCCAAGTCCCTGGCAGAGCAGAGGTTTCCTCAGCAGAACTCCTAGGGACGCTCACCAGCTCCTCACCCCACACGCGGGCAGCAGGCTGGACGTGCCCCTACAAGAAGCTTCTTTGGGGCCCTGCACACAAGCAACCTATTCCTTTCCACGCGGCACAGGAGGGAGCAGGAGGCCTGTGGGAAGGCTGCGTCAGAAAGCAAACAGCCGGGAAGAGCGGCGAGGCCGGGGGATGCTGAAGCGCGAGATCGGGRATGCTGAAGCGCGAGGTCAGCGCTGCCCTCGGGCGCTCCCATCCCCGCTCCTGCGCGCGGTGTTTTCACAGGTGCGCGGGCACCTCCGGGAGCCGACGTCTTCAACGGGGACGTTGTTTGCACAGCGAGAGGCAGGAAGCGGAGCCCTTGGGGAAGGGCGTCTTTCTTCCTTTTATTTGGACAGCTTTTGATGCGACTGAGAAAATAAGGACGCAGCCTCTTGGATGTGTTAATGCTGCCAGCCCGTCCTGCAGCGAGCGCAGCTCTCAGAGCGCCGTGTTTGAGTTGGAAGAGGACACAGTTAAGACGTCACCCGCCCAGTGCTGGGTGTCCGGGTGACGGTGGCGCCAGGACGCGGCAGTGACACACCCCGACTGCCACCCCACTGCAAGGGGGGCATCGGGCACCTGCGCCCGATGCTGCCTCCCTCAGCACCGGGGCAGCTGGAGCCAGCTTAGCCCATGGGGCCCCCCGCGGTGCTGCCCTGCCGTTGGGGCAGTGCCCTGGCTGAAGGCAGCTCAAGGCAGCAGGGTCCAGTGACGGGGTCTTCTCCAGCTGCCCGCTCCACGCTAACCTGCCCTGCTGAGGCCGGTGTGGGCTGCGTCCTGGCAAGGAGAGGTGGAAGCTGCAGCCACTCGGCAGCCGCCTTGGGGCAGGTACCCAGGAGGAGGAGGAGGACGAGGACGAGGAGGAGGAGGAGGAGGAGGAGAGATGCTCGCCCGCTGAGTCACCCGGGAGCTCCGGGGAGGAGCTGAGCTCTGGCGCAAGGCAGAGGCTTCAAGGGGAGCCGAGCCCGGCTGCAGCTTGGGGGCTCCAGGACCCGTCTGGCTCTGCCCATGTCCCCCGTGACCTGCAGCCACCACGGTGCCCCTGGGCTGCCACCGCCGCTGAGCACGTGGGTCCCATGCAAACAGAGCGCTAGAGGCAGTTGCTGTCACCCCAGTGTCCCTTCCCCTCTATTTAGGGTCACCTTCCATGCCTTCCTTCACCTTCCGAGGATAAATCAGCCAAAACCCACGATGCAAGAATATAAAAGAGTGGGATATAAACCTATTGTYGCACACAAAATCACCTTTTCCGTCACTAGTAACCTTCTGTGGACCCCTCCAATCCTCTGTCACAGGGAGCACCCACCCAGGTCCCACACGGTTTGGAGCTGCCTSTATCCCACCGAACCAGGCGCTGAACGAAAGTTCCCCGGATCCCTCAGAGCGATGGTAAAGCGGGGAGGGCACCCAGGTGATGGGGACGTTGCAGCCGGTCCCCGGCTCAGAGCCCGCCAAGCTCTGCTGTGCAGAAACGCGGAGCGATCCTGCCTGCGCATCCGTAGCTCTCCCCTCTAATTTCCTTTCTGCAAACACATTAAGGAGCTGCCTCTAATGATGGGATCATCAAAGAGCAATTTTCGCCTAATCGGGTCTCAGGCGCGGTTAATTCATATGCTGGTTTTCKGCAAGCGCACGCGGCTCGTGTTGCTCACTCTGTTGCACTGGAGGGCAGGAGATGAAGGAAAAGCAGGAAAATTGCAATCAATCTCCCCCTGGGAGCTGGATGGGGATGGAGTTATCCACAAGGGTTGCATCTCCGCTGAGGGTTTCTTCCCAGCACTGTGTTCCCTACCCGGACACAGCACCCGGGAATGAGTCCGGTCGCTTTGGGACCCAAATCCCACGGATTTTGTCACCTCCTAGGATGCCAGAAGCGCCCTTTGGCTGCTGGAGCTCTGCCCAGGCAGCGAGCACGAGGYTGGAAAGCTGCTCTCCGCGGTCGGTGCTCGGCGTTCTGCCCAAAGCCGGATTCCCGATGCCCTTAACTCCTTTTCCGCACACAGAGCATCTTTCCAAAAGCAGCTTCCCCAGTGGGCAGGGGCTGGTTGGACACAGCGAAAGCCGCAGGGATTTGCCTGCGATCCATCCCTGTGGAAGCGGCTGGGGGACAGCATGGCAGTGGTAGAAGGATGGGCCCAGAGGCTTGGTGTGGGAGGCTGCCCTAGGATCCCGTGATCACTTTTCTCCCTATTCTCTCCCAGAAACACCTCTGGGGCCAAGTGCTGCTGATTTAGGAGCAATCTTGAGTGGAGGAAAAACGTGCACAGGTCACTCTGTTCAACAGCGCCGCGAGGTTTCAGCTAAAAATTAAGCTAAATCTTGAAGGTTGATTAATTTTTCTCTGCTTCATTTGCCGCTTGCCGTCACGTGTGCGGGTTTCTCCGGATTATTCCCTCGCATGGTTTTGCCAGGAGCTGGTCCCGTGTTGACCTAGGAGCGGACCAATGGGTGGCCCTGAGGAGACCTGTCCCTCCCACGCGTCCCACATCCACCCAACCTCCCCTTGGGGGGTCTATTCCTGAGCTCACGACAAAAAGATCCAAGTTTGTTTTGGGGGGATTTCCGGCGGATTAGGTAGTGTGGAAATGAAGGGGTTCCTGGAAATGGGTCGTCCTGGTGAGCCAGCACGAGGACCACAGGAGCTGGGCCAGGCCAATGACTTGGCCACTGTGGGAAGTGGGGGGGCTTCCCGAAATCCCGCTTGCTCCAGGCGAGGGGGGATTTCTAGGGACCGAGATGACTCTGTGGGGGCAACGTTGCCAAGCCGTGTGTCCTTCCCGCTGCAAAATGTTCCGTTTTTGTGCTATGAAATGATCAAAAGGAAACGGAGCACATTTTTCTTTAATTATTGCTAGAGGAAGCCGCCTCTCCGGGGCGGCCGAGCATGGGCCCGGCTGCGGAGGTGCCGTCGGCCCGGGATTTTCCTTCCCGACAGCTGCCTTCCCAAAAGATGCAGTCGGTGGCACCTCCTCTCCCAGAAAGTTTTCCAGCATCTCCTGGGAGCCGGAGCCGTCCCGCTGGGGAGGAGGAGGAGGAGGAGGAGGAGGTGGGAAAAGAGGAGGAGGGAGCAGCTCCAAAGCCCGCGAACCGGAGGGACCTGGAAGAAGGGGGCTGGCTGGCGGGAGCGCGCGGGGCAAGCGGAGCACGGGGTTGGCTGCCTCTCGTTTCCGAGCCCCCGCGGGGCCCCGAGCCAGGGCCTCCCCGCCATGCAGGGGATAAAGTTCCCCGGCCCTCGCGTGCGGCCGCGCTCTGGCCGTGCCGAACTTTGCCTCCAGGCTCGCGCGGCGGCGCCGGCGGCAGCCGGGATGCTGTGAGGCCGCGGGGGAGGCCGCCCCACACCCGAGCGCGTCGGCGAGGAAGGTAACTGCCCCTCTTCCCTCCTGTGCCCCCGTCCGTCTGCGTTGCGCGCGTGTTTCGCGTCGCTCCCCGCCGGGTTTGCRAGGGGAGGGCCGGGYGCGCTCCCGGGYGCGCTCCCGGCTCAGGGCGCTGCGGGGAGCCCCGCCGGGCGCGGGGAGGATGGAGCGAGTTCCCGCGCGCCGGAGCCACGCGCAGCAGGTGCAGCCGCCTCGCGGCGCCGAGGGCTTGAGCCGGGCCGAGCGCTTGCAAGCCTAAAAATACCCCCGCCGGCTTCCCGGCCTGCTTCCCTCCGCACGCCACCCTCACGTGCGGCTTGGAGCGCTCCAAAGGATATGGAATCCGCCGGCGCCAGCTTTGCAGACCAAAGAGTTTTGCCAAGAGCCGCAGAGGCTCCGTGGCCCCCTGCGCTCTCCCCGGAGGAGGAGGGGGACGGGTGGCGCGGGACGTATCCCCGGGACATCCGCTTGGGATCAAGGAGGCGAGATGCCAGTGCTTCCGGAGCCGGCTGCCAAGCGGCTCCGTGGGGAGAAAGGCGCCCTCGAGCACCCCGTGGGACCTGCCCGGCGGGCGCTGCGGGCGGAAGCGCGTGGGGAGGCCGCGCTGGGGCCTCCCGGACACACGGGGATAGGATGGTGACGGTGTCCCGATGATGCCGTTGTCCTGGGGTTGGGAAAATCCAGGGTGCCTTTGGGTGGTCCCGGAGGTCAGGATGAGCTCTGGAGCTATGAGGGGAGGCCCCGGCCTCCAGCTGAGCCGGCAGCCTCCGCCACGGCTCCCGAACGGCAATTGAATTAGAGGAGATCCCTTTTAAACAACTCTTCCCCCGGCCCAAGCACTCCCCGAGCAATCGTGAAACGAGATCTTTATCATTTTTATTAAAAGCTGTACACAAGGCATCACCATTAAGCGGGATATGAGGAGGGAAGGGGGGGATTCCCTCACGGCGCTTCCCCTCCCCGTTTAATTCATCGTGGTGGGATGCAACAGCTCCCCGGAGAGTGATGGATGGTGGGAAGTGCAAGAATATGGAGGCGCTTTATGGAGCCCATCAATCCCGGGCGAGCCGCYGCCATCAAAGGCCCGGCCCTGTTTCGGCAGAGGTTACGGCGGGGAGCAAAGCGATCGGGTTTCGGGAAGGCGCGGAGGGGCCGTGCCGGCGGCGGCGGCGCTCCCGGCCCGCGTCCCGCCTGCTCCCGCCGCCAGCTTGGCACCCCTGCCCGGGCATGGCGCGCTCCGAGCGCCTTAACTCTTCCCTGCCTCGACGGTGCCGTGGGGGCCACCGGCAGGTGCTGATTTGCAGGCGAAAGGAGCGTCTGCTGGTGCTTTGTGGCCCCTTTCCCTGCCCCGTGGGTGCCACGGAGGCGCCGTTCTGYGGCACCAGTCCCCGGGCACCATGCAGACTCTGGCCTCCCAACGCAGGAGCTGGAGCGGAGAGATTTGGGCCACGCTTTCACAGCCCCGGAGGGGCTTCCAGGCGCACGTGGGTCGCCGCTCGCTGCGYGTCGTTGAGGGGCTCCGTCTACCTTTGCCTGCAGAGCGCTGCATTCCCGGGAGGTGAGGTCAGCGCCGGTGCAGGCGGGACCAAGGGGCGCCTGGAAAGCGGCCGCGCTGCAGGCTGAGCCACGTGCGCCGCGGCGCTCCGGGCGGCGCCGAGGCCCGGCGGCCCCGTGAGCAGGAGCAGGAGCAGGAGCCGCAGGTAGAGTGGGGCTGGGGCCGGGATGATGCCGAGCGGGAGCTGGCGCCGTGGGTGAATGGGCTCCAGTTTCTAGGGGGCTCCTCACTCCCTCATCCCATCCCATCCCATCCCATCCCATCCTATCCCATCCCATCGCATCGCATCGCATCGCATCGCATCGCATCGCATCGCATCGCATCCCATCCCATCGCATCCCATCCCATCCCATCCCATCCCATCCCATCCCATCCCATCCCATCCCATCCCATCCCATCCCATCCCNTCCCATCCCATCCCATCCCATCCCATCCCATCCCATCCCATCCCATCCCATCCCATCCCATGGGTGCCTGGATTCGCGCTCCCCTGAGCTGATAGGGAACCCCAAACCTGGCACTGGGTGTGATGCAAGGGAGAGCGTGGCCCTGGCAGCGGGTGGCATTTCCCCATCCTGGGTGGAGCTGCCCGCAGGGATAGGGGGCCGGAGCCCCTCGTTGATCCCGGGAATGCCTTTGAAGGCGTCCGGAGCTGCTTGCCGGCGAGCAGCAGCTGTACAAACAGCAACCCGGAGCAGGGCTGCGGGCTCAGCCTCCCAATCCCTGTGCGGGAGACACAGGCACTGGAGCATCCCTGTGGAACAGAAGTCCTGGGAACCGCCTCGTGGCAGGGGCATGTCCTGCCAGAGGGGGATGTGGCAGCCAYGGGCTCCACAGTCCTGCCCCACGGAGCTTGGCGAGCGATGGAATGGGAGATGCTCTCTTGGGCCGGCATCACCCTCTGGAGAAGAGGGAAACCCCTGTTATCCGTGCAGAGGCTTCCAGGCAGAGCCAGGCAGGTCCGAAGGGGCTCCGGCCGGGCCGTGGGCCAGCCCGCTCCACGCTCACCTCCCCGATCGCCTTAGCKCTTTGCGGGACAGCCCGTGCCCTGCGCCGAGCCGAGACGTGACCCTTGCGCTGCTTTCCGAGCGCTGCCGTAAATACTGTTAAACAACCCAAACAAAGGCTCCGATTCTATCAGCGTCCCGCGGCGGGGAGGGAGGGACGGGGCCCAATGAGGTTTATCCGGAGCGCTCGTTCCGGGGGGAGCGCGGTCCTTCCTTCCCTCTTGGAGCTCAGATAAAGGCCGGGTCCTTCGTGGCACCGGTGAGTTGCACTTGGATCTTCCCGTGCTCCTCTCGCTGGCGGGGTCGGGCRGGAGCAGCCCATGGAAGGCAACGGCTCCGCGGCGGCACGCGGCTCGCTGCCGGAGCCCGGCCTCGCCGACGCCGACCTCGTCTCGGACTGGTACATCTACGAGAGCGGGGAGCCGGCGGCGCCGCAGGACGAGTGAGTGTGAGGGGGACCCGGCGCGGGGCCGCCGCGGGCACCCACCCTCGCCGCCGGCCTGGGCGCACGTGGCTGGGGAAGGGCCGCCGCTCGCCGCGGGTTGGGAGMCCCCCAGGGCTTTGCCTTGCGGAGAGGGTGGTTGGGGGTCCCATGGGGCTGGGGAGCTGGGGGAATCATCTGCCCCATGGGCTCTTGCTGGGCGCTGAGCGCGTCGGCAGCGTGTGCTGACCTGCTTGTGGAGACGATCCAAGACACCGGCCCGAGGGCTGGGACAGCGGCTGCTCCAAGACCCTCGGCGGGTTCTTTCCCCCCGGGATTGGGTCGGGCATCCTTGGGCCGGCAGGACCCTCTGCTTGCTCCCTGCCTTCCTCCCTCTATCAGCGGGTCGAGGGATTTGMTGAAGGCTCCTGCAAGGCCATGAACATCGCGAGGACAGAGGCGTCCCCAGACCCATCTGCAGGCACCTATTGTCCCTCTGTTGACTTAGCTGGCCTGGGTGGCTCCTGCCCCCCTCAACCGGCTGATATCTAATCGTGAGCAAGGGCAGGAGCAGATCCCGCAGGGGACCAGCCCCACGATTGCCCAAGGGCTGTTCCTGGTCCTTAATCTCCTGCGTTGCAAAACGGCCTTGGAAATCTTGCCTGGCCCAGGTGGGTCCTTCCTGGCGAGCGGCTGCAGCCCCACGGCCATTGSCACCCACGGGGCCACCAAGAAGCTGGGGGTGGCTTCTTTACCTGCCAGCCCGGGCATCCGCCGGCTGCCCCTGCATGCGGGGCCACACGGAGCCGGGGCTTGCGCTCTGTTATCACCCTGGCCTTGCCACGAAAGCCGCCCCACGGCAGTGACTTTGTCGCCGGCTCCTCCTGGGCACTTTAGTGCTGCTCAGGGTGAAGCTGCCCCCTCTCCCGCTGCAGGATCCGGCCGCCTGTGGGCCTGGAGATTTAGCCCGTAAAASTGTTCTCTGTCATTGCCCAGTCCCACTGCAGGCATTTTTGGTCCCCTCTCATCTTGCCATGCGAATCCGAGCCCATCCTCCCACAGCAGCAGCTCGAAAGGAACAACTTCTCTTCCCCCATCCTGGCTTGCAGGGACTGAACGTGACCGCCCGTTTATTTCGTATTTTCCAGCATGTTTCCCGGTGCCATCCCAGACTGTGACCCCACCATATCCCCCCAGCTCTATCACACCTGCATGGCGCCCATCTCCGTAAGTAGCCGTGCCAGTGTGCGGGGGACGTGGAGTGTCACCCCAGTGCCACCCCCGGCCCGGGGGCAGCCACATGGCCGGCACAGCGACGTCTCCCCGTGCACGCGGACGTAAATACGGGTGCAGAGCCCCAGGCTGGGCCCTCACCGCCACCTCCCTGCCCTTCGGCGCCCCGCTGCCCCTCATGCTGCTCCTCATGCTGGATTGCCCTGTCCCGCAGCTGGCCGTGCTTGTCGGCTTGTCGCTGCTGCTGAGGCGCCGGCGCCTGTCCCCGAGCTGCTGGCGCKGCGTGCCGGGGCTGCTCAGGTACCCCCGGCGCCGTGCGTGCCCCCCGCGCCGCCCGCCGCCGCGGTGCCGCCTCTCAGGCCCCTCTCTCGCAGCCCGGCGCGTTTCCTGGAGGAGGACGGCGAGCGCGGGCTGGTGGCGGCCGTCTTCGGCATCCTCTTCTCCTCCCTGTGCGTGCTGCTGCTGGACACGGACCCCCTCCCCCTCGTGGCTGCCTCGTCCCAGCACCACCGCGGTAAGAGCGGGGACGGGGGCTGCTCTAAGGGGTGTCCTTGCACGACCGTGGCCCGCCAGGGTCCACCTCGGGGCGTCGTCTTCCACCCTGCAACCCGTGCACTTTGCCCGCCGCGATGMGACCTGAGGGAGCATCCTTCTCTCCCTCGCCCGCTTCCCCTCCTCCTGCACGGTCTAGAGTACTGGAAGATCCTGGCTCTGCTCTACTACCCGGCCTTCTACTACCCGCTGGCCGCCTGCGCCACGGCGCGCCACCAGCTCGGCTACCTTGCGGGCTGCCTGCTCTCCTGGTGCCACTGCGTGGTCCACGTCTGGCAGAAGGTGGATTGTCCCCAGTCGCCCAAGGTGCCCGTCCCCTTCCGCCACGCTCCCTGTGGCCCGTGAGGACGTGGGAGGCTGTGGCCGGTGGGGCTCGTGCCTTGGAGGGGGCGTTTTCCCCTCACCGAGAGGGCGCACTGGACGGAGGCTTGGAGAGGGGCCGCGCGTGTCCCTGCGCGCGTGGCCGCTCTGACGGCTCGCCCTCTCCCCAGATATACCGGTATTACTCCGTGCTCTCTTACGTCCCACTCATCATCTGCCTCGTGGTCTTAAGTCTCTGGTATCCAGTCCTGTTGCTCCGGAGCTTCACGGCCCGGGAGRAATCCCTAGAGAAGGAGGTAAGACCCTTGCGCATCCCTGCGCATCCATGGAGGGAAGCTCCCGTGTCCCCGGCTGTCCGGGCGAGCGGCTTGTGGCTCTGTTTGTCTTGCCGGGTTTGAAGCGAGGGGAAAATCCACCTCKGCAGTAAAGTCCTTAGCGCAAGAGGCTTAGGCATCAATGCATCCCATTGAGGCCGGCTCCGGGCGCGCGTTGTTTTCCCAGCGGGCTGCAGGGAGGCAGAGCTAATCCAGARGCCTTTCGGAAATGCGGGGCTTTGTCGGGCGATGGGGAGGAGGAACCACCTCCAAAGAGCCGCCGGGTCCCCCGTGGCCTGAAGTGCCCCCGCGTTTGCGTTAAGCTGTGGAGGGAAATGAGCTTTCGGGGGCTTTCTTTTTCCTTGGCTGCGGCATTGGGCACCGGTTATGCCGGTTTGGGGCTTTGCAGTTTATGGGAATAAAGCAGATTTCCTTTTTWTTTCCCTCAGGAATAACCTGCGCCAGGGAGGGATGGCTGGGGAGGGATGACCAAGGACAGGAGCGCAGGGGTGGGACAGAGATGCCCCCAAATAGGGGTCCCCACGGCAGTGTCACCTCTCCCTGCTGCCCCTAGGTCCCCTGCTTGCCCTGCYCGACTCACTGCAGCTCTCCTTAAGATTGCAGGGCAAAGCTACTGCAGGAAGTACCTCCAGGCCCTGCTRTCCAAGCAGCCCAGGAAGGACAGGTAGGGGCGGCCCCATCCTGCTGGGCTCCTGGGAGGGGACAGCGACGCGGGGCACGATGGGCACTGCCAGTGCCACGCGCCCCTCTGCCATGGGGACGACCCGCTCGCCTTCCCATGCTCCCCTGCCCCGCAGCTCCTGCAAGCTGGACGAGAGCTGCTCGTCGAGGGCGCGCGCGTACCTGCGCTCCTACATCTACACTCCCCAGGAAGGTGGGTAGCGCATGCGCCCCCTTGTCCCGGCCCTCCCCACGGGACGCGGAGCCCACAGGCACAGGGACTGTGGCGACGGGAGCGGTCGGGAAGCAGAGCCTGTGTCGGGGGCTGTAGATCCCGGGGGATACACGAGCCCATGCACGCACCTGCAGGTTTCCGCATCCCGCTGACGCTCGTGCTGTCGCTGACCACGGCCGTGATCGCGGTGTACCAGGTAGTGCCGCCACGGCGGCTCTCGCGGGCACGCTCCGGGGCAGCGTCCGTGGGACGCGGGCCGTGCCCAGGCACCGCTCACCCCGCGTCCCTCCCAGGTGGCCCTGCTGCTCCTGGTGGCCGTGGTGCCCACGCTGCAGATCGTGCGCGCGGGCATGACCAAGGACGTGGTGGTGCTGCTGGTGCAGTTCGGCCTCGTGCCCTCCGCGAACCCCGGCGGCGTCCCTGGGGACATGGAGGCGGAACTCRGCACCGTCAAGCACTACCTGTGGTCGCTGGAAGGTGGGTGGCCCCGCTCGCTCCCGTGCCCCTCCGGCACCGCAACCCCCTTTCCACCCCCTTTCCCAAATAATGTGGAATCTCATTGTGCCGCACAGCTCAAGGCATCCTCTATATTTTGGTGGTCCTATGGGAATGCTCCTTGCAAGCCCCGTGGCAGCACCTTGCCTCAGTTTCCCCACTCACACACCTGGGCTGGGTCCAGGCCGACTTCCTCCTAGCCGGACCCATTGGGATGCGCTTCCCRACCCCTCGCAGGCTGCATTGGAAGGCCGGGGAGCTACAACCCATCTGCTTCCACACCAAGCGAGGCTGGGCACGTGCCAGGAGCCGGGGCCGCAGCTGCCGCGCTTGGGGACGCCTTTGATATGTGCTGGAATTGAGCAGATGGCCCCTCGTCTGTGGAGCCCCGTGYGGAGCTGCACAGGGCGTCGGGATAATTGCCAGCCCTGGTGGGGATGGGGAGGGGTTTCCCCGTGTTGCCGAGGGGGTGGCGAGGGAAACCGAGGCACGGCGCGGCGGCTCCGCGGTGCCGCGGGCACCCGCGCCGACGC
>PTEX01000021.1:6863166-6877526 GCA_003342815.1 Eudromia elegans
GCCGCCCCGGGCGCTGAGCGCCGCCGCTCTCCCCGCCGCAGGAGCAACCTGCGCGCCCTGTACCAAGGCGCCGTGCTCGACGTCTTCTACAAGGCGCACATGCTGCGCCCGTCGCGGCAGGCCCTCGTCTGCTGGATGAGCTTCGCTGGCTTCCAGACCGCCTTTGCCTGCCTGGGTGAGCGCGCGGGCGCTCGCGGGGCCCCTCGCGCGGTCCTGGTTCCGCTCCTGCCCCTCGGGGCGAGCGGCGGCCCCRCGCTGCCACGGCTGCTGGGGGTGGCACCAGTGCCGGGCGAGAAGACGGAGCTCGGGGGGGGCTTTTGTTCCTTTCCCCCGAGCGCAGCCTGGTCTCCCGCAGGGAAWGCCACGGCCAGCACCAAATGGTTGGGCGAGAAAGGAGAAAATAAGTAGTCATTTTGGCTGCAGCCCAGTTATTTTGATGTGAGAAGCTGTCGCAGCATCTTGGGGACGATCTGTCTGCTGCGGGCTCAGGCAAGGGGTGTGCGTGTCCCTTGCTGCACACCCGGTGCTGCCTCCCAAGCCGGGTCTGGCGGTCCCTGTCTCCGGAGAGAGGTGGCTGGGTCAGGTAGGGCTGCAAGGAATGAGAGGGATCCTTGGATCCCCTCCGTGTTTCTCCACGCAGCAGCGCGAGGACCATAGGGACATCCCTCTGAGCAGSATTTGCCGCGATTTATGTGCGACTCCAGACTGTCTCAGTGCCCCAAGGCCACCAAGGGGCACTTTGCTGTCACCTCCATAGGAGTGTCAAGCTGAGGGGTCCAGCGAGGGGATTGCTGATAGCCGGGGCCACCAGCTCCGAGCAGGGCACCCATTTGGCAAGGAGGGATGTGAGAGCTGYGGGCAGATCCTTGCCCRYGCTGGCTAGCAAGGAGCAGGTCRGGGGTTTCAGTTTTGCCACCCTGTKTTGGGGGTTTCCCTGGCAGCCAGACGCCACAACCCCTGCTCCCGTTGCGACCTCTGCTTTCCAAGTCCTTGCAGCGAAGCGCTTGGGCTGGACGGACGAGCCGYGCGGTACCCGGCCTCCCGCCGGAGACGCGGCCAAATGAGCTGCGGCCGCCGCCGCCGCCGCTCTCCGTGTTGATTTATGATTAGGAAGGGTGGCTCGGGATGGCTTTTATGATGAGAAATCCTAGCCGCGGCCCCCAGGGACRGCTCTTCTCTGTGGGGCTAATGCAGTGCGTGATAAGAAAGGCTGAGCTCCTAATTAAACTGCTCGTGAAGAACTGGGTTTGCAGGGGGGAGGTAGGTAAGGATCTTGYGGGCTTTTTATGGGATTACAATGAACGGTGAGCTGGAAAGTGAACATGGATTTAGGGAATGAGAGYTAGATGGGGAGGTGGCTCTTGTCCCTTTGCAAGGCTCCTTGGGGACACCAAGCTGGCTGCGAACAGGTAGCTCAACTGYCGAGTGGCTGCGTGGCCCAATCCCGCCACGAATGCACCCAGATTTGCCATCTTCAGTCACCTTCACAAGGAGGAAGAGCTGTAGCCCAGGCCACCGTTTTGCTCTGAAATACGACGATTTCTTCCAYTTCTCCCTGCACGATGACCTCCCTCCTGTGTCTCCCACAAAGGTCTCCTCATCCAGCAAGTGATTTTCTTCGTCTGCCTGGTGGCTTTCACCTTCTTCTTCGTCATCCCGCTCCAGTCTGGCTCGAACATGCACCTCTTCAAGGTCCTGCAGAACATGTGGTGAGCGTCCGCCCGTCCTCGGAGGAGAGGCACGAGGAGCGGGAGACCCTCCGCAGGCCCCTTGCCGGCTGCGGGAGCCCGGGGACGTTTCTTGTCAATGAACAGGCCACAACGTGACCTGCATCTCCACCAAGTTTAGGGATCCTCTGTCAAGAGAAGTTCTTAAAGCCTCTTGTTGGAGGCTGCTGGTACTTGGGCTGGTGTTTCCTACCCGGGACCCTCATGGCTTCCCACCTGGCTCTTCCCTCCTGGCCAGGCCCTTCTGGCTGACCCTCATCATTGCTGTGATTGTGCAAAATCTGGCCRCCCACTACCGATTCCTGGAGCAGCATCCCCTGAGGAAGGAGCTGACCAACAGGTACGGGCGTGCGGAGGTCTTCTGGGGAGAGGATGGCCACCAGTGTCCCCTCCTGACGCCCAGGGAACCTTGGGGGGCGGGAGGGATAACTTGCAGCTCGGGTCTTGTCTTGTCTTTGCTCTTGTCTTGCTCTTTGCGGTGTCTGTTTTGTGGGATGGCGCAGGAGGCAGCCTGCAACCCAAACCAGGTTTGGGTTTTTTAGGGGCTTTGCTCCCAGAGATGATTCTTTGGTGGTTCTAGGCAGGGCCCTGGGCCATATGGAGCCTTACTCCTGCTCTCTTGGGTTGGAGCAAGCAAGAACTCTGTCCGCTCCCTCCTTCTCCTCTTCGGTCCGCAGACGAGCCCTCTACATAGTCACCTTCTTGCTCTTYCCCATCAACGTGCTCGTGGGCGTCGTGGCCGCGCTCTGGAGGATGATCATCTCTGCCCTCTACAACGCCATCCACTTCTGCCAGCTGGACATCAGCCTCCTGAACCGCGGGGTGGAGACCCTCGACCCAGGTAGGGGCTGCACTCCAGCCCCAGCCTGGGGGCAGCGCGTGGGGACCTCGCCGAGCTCCTTCACCGAGCTCCCATGGGTGTCTGTGGCCGTAGCTCCAGGGGCAAGGCGCCTCCGAGCCCTTGAGCTTGGAGGGGGTTGGGAGCAGACGGGGCTTCCTGATGCCCGCTCAGTCCTGCTTTTCCGTCCATCCCCGAGGGTGGGTGACCCCCATCTCATYGAGCCATGGCTCTGCTGTGGCCCCTGCACCTCCCTGGGCCTCGTGCAGGGCCAGCTCTGTGTGGACGGGTGGGACCTGCTGCCCTGGGTGCCTCGAGGGGCGACCGGGCCCTTCCCCTGCTCCTGCTGCCCGGGCTCTGGAAGCGGAGCCGGTTTCCCCGCAGGGAGTCGAGGCGGATGGAGCGCGGGGAGGGAACAGGGCCCACGCGGCGCCCGCTGCGGGTGCTGCCGACCCCGCTGCACGCGCTTCCCCTGCGCGGCGTTCCCGCAGGGTACCGTGCCTACTGCCACTACCTCAAGGTGGAGGTGAGCCAGTCGCACCCGGTGATGAGGGCGTTCTGCTCGCTGCTGCTGCAGCCGCCGGGGCCCAGCGGCCGCCGGGCACCCAGTCCCGCCGGCGCGGAGGAAGGTGAGCGCCCGCGTCCCCCCTGCCCGCGGCTCGGTGGAGAGGAGGCCCCGCCGCAGGACGCTCCCCGGCGCGGGGCCGCTGCGACGCCGCCGTCGTCCCGTCCCCCAGGCGTGCAGCTGATGCAGACGGCGCCGGCGAGCGGAGCGCGCTGGCGGCGGAGCCGGGCGCGCTGGGCGCTGGCCTACACGCTGCTGCACAACCCGGCGCTGGCCGCGAGCCGCAAGGCCGCCCTGCTCGACCCCGCGGCCAACGGCCCCCAGCTCAGCCCGCCCTGAGCCCGCCCGCCCYGCCCGCTCCCGTCCCCTCCGTGCCACCCGCCGGCAGGAGCCCCTGGCGCTTCCCAGCCCCTCGCCCTGGCTTCCATCAGCAGCCTCTGCCCGCGCCGGCGTGACGATGTAGCCCGGGCAGATGGGGCACCCAGGCGCCGGCTCCGGGCTCGGGAAGGGCGACGAGCGGAGAGGGAGGGTGCGTGTGTTGTCTGTGCGCGGAGGGACCCTCAGCCAAACCAAGCACGAGGCGCTTGCTGTCGGCTCCGGCCTTCCCGGGGRAGCCCTTCCCGTGCGGAGCCCTCTGCTCCGCTCGGCGCTGCGAGGCTGCAGAGCCCTCGGGTTGGTCTCCCCTTGATGAGTTTCGGGATGTTTCCTCCCCTCTGCTCCTCGTGTCACTTATAGCTCCCGCCTCCTCGGCTCCGTGTTGTTTAAAGTGAGAGGCTCCGGAGCAGGCAGCCTCTGAGCGACTTAGATGCAGTAGAACAGTCTTTAGCCCTCACTCGGGTGTGCCAGGCTGGGAGAGAACAATGAATAATAAACAACATACCTCATTCCTACCCTGCGGGACTCTCTGGGTCCTTCCCCACGGATGCCCGGGCGGGAGGATGAGCGGGATGCGGGGAGCTGGYGGGGGTCCAGGCCGTGTGCATGGGTGGTTCTGGGCAGCCCCTTGCTCTGCTGAGACCCCCCGGCCCATCCTTCAGTGCCAGCGTCTCCCTCCCGGCCCCGGCCCCGGCGGCGCTTTGGGGACGGCCCCGGCAATGCCCGCAAGGTCCCGCAGCTCCGCGCCGGGGCGCGGCCGGATTCCCGTGTCCGTGCTGACGCAGCGGCGTGACCCTCCCCRGGCCGGCCGCGCGGCTCCTCCTGGCCCGGGGGGCTCCTCCTGGCCCGAGCTCTGCACGGCTGCGGGACGGCTCCCGCCCGCGGCGGCTCCGTGCGCGTCCTGCATCTCCTGGCACTTGCGTCTGCGCTTGTTTTTTCACCCTTTCTGCCTGTAATGGGAAAAATATGTGGCCGCCCACTCGCATCAAAGTGCTAGGGCTGCCTCCTCCCACCCTCCTGGGGGGTTTCGTGCCTAAGCAAACTGGGGGGCTGAGACCCCCGCCAGGCAAAGGGGCCTGGGGACGGCACAGAGGCAGCTCGGGCTGGGCTGTTCAAAGAAGACGTTTATTGTGCTTGGTGCGTGGCTGCGGCGCGCGGCTTTGGCTGCAAGGCGGTGCTGGCGGGTGCAATCCCTGCGGATCTATCCTGCGGGACGCAGGGGACCCACAGCCCTTCCCTTTGGGAGGGGCAATGGAGGAGCTCGGAGCATCCCCCGGGATACATGGCACACAGGTCCCGTGGCGGGTGCCGGAGCGTGGCGGGGGCTTGTGGCTACGGCACGACGGGGCCGCTCGGCGCTCTGCAGCCCAGCAAGGGTGCGGATGCCCCAGGTGCTCCAAGGATCCCGCAGCAGGAGCCGCTTGGGCTCCCGCGGGGACGAAAGCAGCGGAAAAGCTTCCGCCGCTCTGCAAGAGGAGCCCGAGGGCGGCTGTGGCCGGTGCAAGCCGCGCTTGCTGCCCCCCGGCATGCACAGCACTGATGGGCGCCCGGGGCCGTGTGCCCGCCACCCCACACCGGGGCTGCTCCCCAGGCTCGGGAGGCTCCCCGCGCTCTGCGCGAGGCCGGCGGCACGCGGGCCGGCGGAGCGAGCGCTGCCTGGCCGTGCGGCTCCCGGTCGTGCTCCGCTCCTCGCTGCACTTGCGCACGGCGGCGGCGCCAGGGCCTCCCGAGCAGTGCCTCATGGAGCAGCAGCCCCAAGCRCGAGGCTCCGACCCCTTTCACCTCCCGGAAGCTCAGCAAACGCGTGGCGCTATGCGAAGATAGAAGATGCAGAAGGAGAGGGCAGCCCCGACGCGCTCCTTCCTTCAGCAGCACAGAGCGAGACCCAAAGTCAGCAGGAGGGTCCCCAGGCGCACGTGGGGCACCGCTCCAGCCCTGCTCTTGGACTCCCTTGGCACATGGTAAACGATCACCAGCTTCTCCCCGGCTCCGGAGGGATCCAGCTCATCCCCCTTGTAGCAGCTCCGGCCGCCCAGGTGACTGGCCTGGGGGGCGTTTTGGAGCAGGTCRTCGGCTGGGTTCTCCGACCCAGCCAAGGCCACGTTGACCGAGACCTCGCGCGTGCCCACGTCGTTGACGGCGAGGCACGTGTAGATGCCCTCGTCCTCCTTGCTGAAGTTGGGGATGGCCATGGTGCCGTTCTTGAAGACCAGGAAACGCTCTTGGCTCTGCTTGGTGTGCCGCGGGGGCAGGAGGCTCCCGTCCCGCGCCACGTTGGGCCCGTTGATCTCGGTRCTCCGGGTGGACGTCTGGATCTTCCACCTGATCTCCGGCAGGGGGTTGCCGGCCACGCTGCAGTGCAGAGTGAGCGTGAGGCCGTCGTACATGATGGTGTTGTCCAGGTTGGAGAGGTAGGTGAGCTGCACCGACGGGGCGACGCAGAAGTGGTCGGGGATGTCGGTCACGGCCCTCCCTTTGAGCCTGCCGGGAGCGCTGCACAGGATGGAGCCCCCTTTGGTGATTGAGACCGAGGTGCTCTCCGTCCACTTCTTCAACCAGAAGACCTTGCAGGAGCAGTTGAAGGGGTTGTTGAAGATCTGCAGCTGCGACAAGGAGGGCAGGTGGTCGAAAGTGCCCTCGGCTAGGGTGGTCAGCTCGTTGTCATTGAGCCAGAGCGAGCGCAGGTCCTTGAGGGCGTGGAAGGCGCCCCGGGGCAGCCCGGCCAGGCGGTTGTTGTTCATCTTGAGGATCTGCAGGCCGCTGAGGTTGCCCAGGTCCTGCCAGGGGAAATCCACCATCTTGTTGTGGCTCAGGTCCAGGTTCTTCAAATGCGCCAGGCGCACAAAGGTGCCYGCCTCGACGGTGCTGATCTGGTTGTAGCCCAGCCACAGCGACTGCACGTCGGGCACGTCGGCGAAGGACTCCTTCCCGAGCGAGCCGATCCTGTTGGCCGACAGGGTGAGGATGGTCACGTTGGGGGACAGCCCCGCGGGCACCTCCTGCAGCTCCCGGTAGGCACATTCGGCCAGGAGGCGCCCGTTCCTCTTGAGAGAGCACACGCAGCTCCGRGGGCAGGCCAGGCCGGAGGCCAGCAGGGCGGCGATGCCCACGGAGCAGAGCAGCGGAGTCATCCTCGCTCCTGCGAACAGACACGCGGAGGGCGGTGAACGACATAGGGCCGCGAGGAGGAGTCGGGGGTCTGCTTCTCCTCGCCAAGCACTAATGGGAAACAGCAAACGGCCCGCACATCCCTGTGATTTATCCGCAGAGATTCAGCTGGTGTGGTTAAAAGGCTATTTAAAATATTCCCTGATCCAAGCAAGGCATTTCCACACAAAGATCTGAGCCTTCACATACCTCCGTGGGAAGAGCTGGCCAAAAAACATCTCGCTCRCTAAAGTGTTTCTCTTCCCCGCTAGGAAATATCTGTTAATCTTGCAGAAAAGTCCCCAGCGTGGGCCACCTTCCCCAGGCAAACATCCTGTCCTGGGAGACCTCCGCCCCTCCGGGTTTAAATGGCAGAGAGCTCTGTCCACCCCAGCTCCTGCTTCACACTTCATTCCCTTTCTACTACCATCCGTACAGAGAGAGCACCAAAACACTCCCCAGAGCAGCCTCTGTTCTMTTTCCCCCAGCTCGCACCCTTTCAGGCTTTTCAACACATTTTCAAACCTCAAACCAAACCGGCATCTCCCATTTTCCATGGAAAAATAAAAACAGCCTCTAAATGGCTTTTTTTTYCCTTTTCTCAGCAAGAGAGCCTGGGGTCCTTGGCTGCTGGAAGCCTTTTGGGCTGAACACTACTGGCTCTGGGTGCCCTCTCCTCGCTGCCCTGCCCGGGGCCGTGCCCCTCGCCATGGGGACGCGTTGGCAGGCCGGAGGGCGGCCGTGCCCCACGGCGCGGGGTTGAGCGAGCCCAGCGAGGCGCTGCTAGCGCGACCCCTTTGTCTTGGTCTCAAGTTTTGTTGCCGCTTCCCTTTGCCAGCCCTGTCCTTTGGAGCCGGAGGGGGCAGATTTTGGTGGAAGGGAAAGACCGGAACGTGAAGCCCTGCCCGGGGGGGCAAGGCAGAGTTGCTGCTACTGGAGCTTCTCTGAGCTGGGATGTGGGGGGGCCCCGTCCTGCTCCCGTGGGCTCCGCGGGGCCAGGCAAAACCCGCGCGGGGCTCGGGGGCTTGCGAGGGATCCCCGAGCACTCCTGGAGCTGGAGGAGCCCAACACGAGGGGAACGGGGATCCTTAAAGTTCCCTGCCCCCGGCTCCGGGCCCCCCGCCCGCCTCCGCCGCAGCCCGGGCCGCTCCCGCCGGTACCGGGCGCTCCGCGGGGCCGGGAGCGCGCGGTTCCCTCCCCGCCGCGGGCCGGGACGCTGCGGGCCCCGGCGGCCGCTCCGGCACATACCAGAGCCGTGAATAACCCGCCCCGCCGCGGCCCCCCCGCGCCGCGCCGCGCCCCCCGCCCCTTCACCGGCGGCTCCCCGGGCCGCGGGGGCCCTGCGCTCCCTCCCCGCGGCGGCTCCGGCGGCGGCAGGAGCGCGGAGGCGGCCGCGCTGCGGGCACCGGCGCTCGGCGATCCCGCGGCCCCCGGCCCGGCCTTCTCCTCTCCTCCCCCTCGCCGTCCCCGCCGGGCCCTTTTGTTTTCCATGGCACCGACCCACGGCAGCTCTCGCCTTCCCAGGCCCTGCGTAAAAAAAAAAAAAAAAAAAAAAAAAAAAAATCCTCGGGATAAATAACCACGGGCCTCTGCTCCTCCCAGCTGGAGCTGCTGCCGGAGCCGGGCGGCTGCCGGCCCCGCTTCGCACCCCGTGGGTTTTGCTGCTCCAGTCCGGGCGGGCAGGACGCCGAGCGCAGCGTCCCAGCGCCCTGCGCCCCAGCAGCCAAGCCCAGGCTGAGCGCCAAGGGGACCCTGCCCATCCCGCCCGCTCCTCGCAGGGGACGTCTTGGGAACGCAGGGACTGAGGACGAGCAGTTTGTGATGGGGGAGGATGGGATGGGTCTCCGGGGAGTCTCAAGGACTTTGTGTCTCAGGGACCACCACTGCGGGGGRTCCGGGACAGGGTGCGAAGGGCGGACGTGGGCGCTTCCCATTCGGATATTCTGCRGAGGAGGACGGTCACTCTGCTGGATCATGAAGACCCAGCTATTAGTGGAGGYGCCAATAAGCTCAGTGACGACTCAGCTCTGCCCTTTTCCAAGCTGAAGGGCACCAAGAAAGCCARCAGGGATGGCCTGAGGTGGCGAGTGGAGGCGATGGCCCGTGTCAGCAGCCGGCAGCACGGGGGCTCCAGGCCTTCCATGGCATGACTGCCACGGAAGCGAGGCTGCCAACAGGCCTGGGGTTCACAACAGTGGCTGTGGGAAGGAGAAGGGGCCTGTTTCGAACCAAGGTCTGTCCATCGACCATTCCTGCAGCACGGCAYGGCTTTGGAGTGGGGCTGGCAGGAGACAAGCAGCCGGGAGCAGGGATTTTCTGATCCACCYTTGAGACGGAGCTACGGCAGCATAAACTCACGGAGCTGGGATCAATACTGGCTCTGCAAGATCCAGAGGGGGCTGAGGCTTTGACAGGCGTTGCTCCCTATCCCCTCTTTCCCTGTACCACGGGGCTACGTCGCAGCAATCCCGCTAGCCGCTCTGCAGGCGTCGGCAGCGGAGCGGAGAGCAGGGAGGGTTGCCGAGGATGCCCCTGCACGCCGCTCGGATCCAGGCCACCCCAGCAGGCAAACCCAACCCGTGCCGAAGGGTTAATGCCTTAGGAAGGGGCTGTGGCCACGTGTTAACCCTTTCCAAGCAGCGCATGYAGCCACGGGAGCGCAGAGGGATGCGGAGCTGCATCCCCATCCCCTTCSCTTGCCCTGGGCTGTGCGGGCGCTAATTAGGGCCCTCCTGAAGAGGAGCAAATCTCCGAGTAATCCAGGACCGGCAGGCATCTCATCAGAGCGAGATTCCCCGTAGATACATTAGGCAGGCAAATCTATTACTCCCTAATTAAATGGAGGCGGGGGGAAAAAAATATCATTGTTCTTTTTCTATTCCTTGCCTGTTTCAAAGTGCAAAACTCAATTAAAGTGTATGTGCAGGAGGGGATTTGGCTGCAGCGGGGCCCCTCCATTCGGCTCGGGCTTTTAACGGGCAGGCAAACACCTGGGTCGCGGCGGGGCTCTCGGGCTCCCCGCCTCCTTTGTCTGCCTTTGCTTCCCTAGGAGGAAGATGCGGGGGGCAGCAGAGGCTGCACCTCAGATGGAAAAGCCGCCCCCGGAAGGGTGGGGAAGGCGCCTGCTCCCCAGGGAGGCTGCGAGCGGCCCCGGGTGGGCAGGTCGGCGGCTCGCGCTGCACGGGGCAGCTTCACTTTCGCCCTTAAACGGAGGCAGAGGGAGGCTGCAAACACGGGGCGCCGCTCGGCATCCTCGGCCGGGGGTGGCTGTTGCTGTGCGGGACTGGCCTCGCTGGCTCAGCAAGGACGCTGCCCCGGCCGGGACGCTGTGACAGGGTGACAATACCCCGCCCGGGCAGCCCCGCGGGGCAGGACGGCGCGGGAATGCATCCGTATCCAGGCGTGAACACGGGCAACAGGCGTCGGCGCGTGGGCAGGAGAGCGTGCGCRGGCGGCACGGGTGCCTGCGGCGTGTGTATAGGCGCRTGCATACGTATAGCATGTATGGACYGCMTATGTGCAGGACAAACACRCTCACCAAATGAYGGGTGTGCTTATGCAGCGTGTGAATACAGTGCRTGCACCCGAGTGTAGGAAGGGTGCACAGRGTGYGTGTAYGTATGTRAAATATATATTTGACTTGTTACATTTCCCTGCRTGTTCTGTGCTTAAATCTATTTATAACGGGTGCACAGTGTAAGTGTATATATAAAATGTGTGCTCATTTGCTTTTGTAATGTTTCTTTGTGTGTGTGCACAGTGTTTCTATATAAGATGAGCACATACCTTGTGTGTGTATATGTGTATATATACACACACACACATATATAGTATCTATCCRTATAAATAGACTGTGTATATATGTGTAAATGTCCACAGTGTGTGTATATAGGGTGTGTAAGTGTATACACGCTTGCACACAAGCGCATGATACACTGTGTGTGAGCCCAGGGTATGCACAGATGTATCTATATGTGTGTATATATATATYTAKAGCATATGTYGCTCCTGCATGCGCAGCCCTCTCTTGCTTGCAGCCGTGATRCTTGTCCCCTCTGTCACCTCCTGGCTCCACGGGACCCCCCCATCGGCTCACCCCGCCACAACCATTCCCCCCCGACAAGCAAAGAGCCAGCTCCACTTCCAATTCCTTTTATTGACTTTCACAGACAGAAGCGCGTAGAAAAAAAGAAAAAAGAAAAAAAAAGGAAAATAAAAAGAAAAAAGGGCCGAGGTTTCCTCGTGGGCTCCGGGGCTCCTCCGGAGCGGGAGGCGCGGGGCGGGCGATGGCCCCCGCCGCCCGCGGGCACCAAGACACATCTACGGACCAGACACTTCCTAGAGCGCTACTCTACAGCCAACACACGGGGGGGCCGGCGCCGCGCGGCCGCCCGCTGCGGGGGCGCCGGGAACCGCCGCCGGGGCGGGAGGGGCGGAATTGACCGTCCCCGCGGTCCTCGGCGGCGGGGACCGCACCGGGAGCGGCGGGGACCGCGCCGGGAGCGGCGGGAACAGCGCCGGGCGCATCAGGGGACGCGCCGGGCGCATCGGGGACCCTCGGGAGCGGCGGGGACCGCGCCGGGCGCATCGGGGACCTGCTGGGGCACGGCGAGTCCGCAGCGGGGCACGAGGGGCACTCACCGAGTGACGGCAGGGGACCGGGGGCGCCGGGGACCTGCCGGGGCTGCCCCGGGGGCGGCGGGGCCGCTCGTTTCCAAAAATGGTTTGGGGAATCTTTATTTTTTAACCCATCTTTTCTCTCTCTCTCTCTTTCTTTTTTTTTCGTTCTTTTCCTTCAAAGGGAAAAAGAAAATACGGAGAGGAGGGAGGGCGAGGGCCGGCGGGCGCGGGGAATCGTTGCGAGGCTGCAGCAAACCCGAGAGGGGATCGCGGCCGCGCGCAGCCCCTCGGCGTCGGGCGAATCCGGAGGGAAACGAAATCGGGGCGGAAACGGAGCGGCCSGAGACGAGCAGCCCCGAGCAAGGTCCCCTGCGCGGTGGCTGAGCGGTCACCGAGGCTCTGAGGGCGAGGGAGGAAGAAGAGGAGGAGGAGGAGGGACGCACGGGTGTCGCTTAGGTATTTTCGTTCGTTCTTTTCTTTTCGCTCCTCTGGAGGAAAGGAGGGAGGGAGGGAGAGCGGGCGGGAGGGAGGGAGCAGCCGCGCCGCAGCCGCGGGCGGGCTCAGCGGGCCGGCTGCCGGTAGTTGCCGTTGATCTCCTGCGAGATGGTCACGGCCTCGGCGCCCAGCGGCAGCTTGTCGCTGTATTCGGAGCGCACCTCGAACTCCTCGCCGTTGGCTTTGGACTGCGACTCTGCTATGGAGCCCGCCGCCACGCTCTCATCTCGCTCCAGCTCCACGGCCCCTTCTGCTTCTCTCCTCCTCCGCCGCCTCCCTCCTTCGTCGTCGTCCTCATCATCGTTTTCTTCCTCCTCAACATCCCCTTCGCCCACCTCACTGGGACTGTAGTTCTTTTCAGACTCCAGGTAGGAGGTGCGGGGATCAAAGTCAGCAGCCATGTGCTTCTCCATCTGGTCCGGGTTCTGGGCTTTCATGATGAGCTTGTAGGTCTTCCCTTGGTACTTGGAGAGGAGATGGCAGCACGTAGCTCCCATCARGGGTAGGGTGGCCAGGAGCAGCAAGAAGATGCTCACGACGACAATGATGATGAGTGAGGGRATCTCCTTCTTGGTGGTGAAGACTACTTGGACTTGGCAGTCCTCCCCGAGGTAGGTGAGACACACWGAGTAGTTGGTGCCGGGGTTCAAGCCCTGGAACCAGTAGGAGTTCACCCCTTCCTCGATCTTGGACCACTGMACCACGGCGTGGCCCTGGCTGCTCTCCTGGCACAGGTAGAGCATTCTCAGGTGGACCTTCTCGGGCTGCACGTAGGTGGGTGTGAGCTGCACGCGGGCGTCGCGCTCCGACACATCCAAGGCGATCACACCCAGGTCGAAGGTATGCTGYTTGAAGTCGCCACTCCGGTTGAAGGCATGGTTGGAGATGTATTTGCTGGCTTGCGTGGAGCCGCATCTCTTCTCAAAGGGAGGAAGCTCAAAGGGCACTTGTCCACCCACGGACTCTGTCCCAGCTGCTGAGGACGAATGGCTCTGACGGGTGGGACTGAGAGCTTTGCTCCTCTCGTCGGGCGTGAGCACACTGTTCTTTGCTCCCTTGGCCCCAGGCTTCCTGTCACCTGACTGTGCTTTGCCACCCATGGGATCCCTCCCAGGCTGCAGAGGGTATTTTTGGGTCCCGGCCACAGCCACGTTGACTGAGGTCTGATTGCTCCCCACTTCATTAGTGGCCAGGCAGGTGTAGGTGCCTTCCTCCCGCTTGCTTAGGTGAGGAATCACCAGGGTGCCATTCTTGAAGACTAGGAAGCGCTCGAGGTCTTGTTTGGGGAGATCCTTCCCAGCGCTTTCCTTTGGGCTCCCTTTGATCTCCAGGGCTTGGCTGGAGGTGCGGATCTTCCARCTCACTTCAGGCGGTGGGCTGCCCGTCACGGCGCAGTGCAGGGTCAGCGTGAAGCCGTCAAAGAGCTCTGTGGTGTCCAGGTTGGGGAAGTAGGTGAGCTGCACGGAAGGYGACGTGCACTGCACGTCCGGAGTTTTCCCTACCGGCACCCCTCGGAGCTGCTCGGGAAGATTGCAAGCGATGGAGTCCTTCTCCGGGATGGAGATGAGGGTGCTCTCCATCCACTTCTTCAGCCACTGGAGCTTGCAGGAGCAGTCAAAGGGGTTGTTGTAGATCTGCAGGTGGGAGAGGGAGCTAAGGGAGTCGAAGATGCCCTCGGCGAGGCCAGTGAACTTGTTGTTGTTGATGCGCAGGGAGCGCAGGTCCTTGAGGGTGTGGAAGGCACCCTGGGGCACCTGGGCCATGTAGTTGTTGTTCATCTTGAGGAGCTGGAGGGCGCTCAGGTTGTAGAGGTCCTGCCAGGGGAAGTCCACGATCTGGTTGTGGCTGATGTCGAGGTTCTTGAGCTGCACGAGGATGGCGAAGGTGCCGGGCTCGATGGCACGGATGTCATTGTGTGCCAGCCAGAGGGAGGTGACCTGGGTCACCTCCACAAAGGAGCGCCGCTGCAGCGAGGCGATCTTGTTGGCCGACAGGCTGAGGGTGGTCACGTTGGAGGGCAGCCCCGTGGGCACCGCCTGCAGATCCTTGTAGGCGCAGTCGGCGAACTGGTGGGCGTACTTGTCCACACAGGCGCAGGGCTCCGGGCACGCCCGGGCCAGGCCCAGCAGGGCCACTAGCGACAGGCTCCGCAGCAGCGGGGCCATCTCCCTGCTGAGAGCCAGGACGGGTGCTCTGAGGTGACAGCCAGGGCGGTGGCCGCCTGCCCGCAACCCCTTTGTCCGCGCCAGTGCCCCCGCGGCGGCGGCTCCTCTCGCCTGGCTCCCTCTCATCCCCCTGCTCCTTCCTCCGCTCCTTCTCCTTCCCTCTCTCTCCCCCGTTCCTCTCACTCCCCACCAGCTCTTTCCCTCCCTTCCCCTTTCCTTGTTTGTTCTCTTTCTCCCCCCCACTCCACCCCCGCCCAAGCTCGTTTCCTTTTTTTCCCTCTGTTTTCCTTTCTCCTTTTTTATTTCCTGTTATTTCTTTGCTCGGTTCTTTCCTTCTTGCATGGTTATTTTTTTTCTCCTCTCCCACTTTATTCCCCTTTTCTCCTTCTCTCCTTAGTTTTCCCCTGCCCAACGTCCTTTTTTTCCTC
>PTEX01000021.1:6877998-6927093 GCA_003342815.1 Eudromia elegans
CCTCCGGCGCCGAGACAGATCCCGGCTGGAGCGAGACGGCTCCTTCCCGGCGCAACAATCCCGCACCCCCACCCCAATAAAATAAAATACAATAAAATAAAACAAAATATCCGTCCCCCGCCACCAAGATCTGTGACTAAAACTCACATGCACCTGACGGCAGCCACGATGCCACCCCTCCATTCCCCCATAGCTTTTCCTCTCCGGATTTTCTCCTCCCGCTCGCCCGTGGGGCCGGGATGCAAAACGGACTGCGGCAGCGAGCGCATCCCGGGGCTCCCGTATCGCATCCCGGGGCTCCCGCACCGCATCCCGGGGACATCGCAGCCCATCCTGAAGACATCGCAGCCCATCCCGGAGACATCACAGCCCATCTGGGGACATCGCATCGCATCCCAGGGCTCCCGCAGCCCATCCCGGGGCTCCCGCAGCCCATCCCGGAGACATCGCAGCCCATCCCGGGAATGTTTGTGCACGGCGGGGAGGGCTCTCCTCGGGATGGGGGACAGCCCCTCACGCCCACCGCAGTGGGTGGGGGGGCGCGGGGCGCGCTCCCGAGCTGCCCTGGACGCGCTTCTCCCCATCGGGCGGTCCCCCTCGCCGGCGCTGTCGCCCCGCAGGACGGGCCATGTAATATTTATCAGGGCGAGATGCTGCGGGTGCCCCCGCCGCCTCCGCCCGTCCCGTGGCGGGAGGCTCCCTTCTGCAGCGCGCTAATTGAATGCAAATAGCTTTTAAGCACTTGAGCGTCGGGGGGAGGAGAGGCGGGGGCGGAGGTAGGGAGGAAGATGCAATGGATTACCCGGGACGTGGCCGCCCTCYCTCATCTTCCTCCTGGAGGTTTAAACTCTCTTTGGAAAAGCGCAGTAATGGCGAGGGCTTCGTCTCCCCTCCGCAGCCCGCGGGAGGCGTCGAGGGACGGCGGGAGGGGGGGAGTTTGATGGGGGGGGAGGTCTTTCCACCCCCCACACAGCCCCCCCGACCAGCCCTGCCCATCGCCTCTTCCCCCGCGATGTGAAACACGATAAATAATTGATTTTATTAGGAAAATCGATTCGCCCGCTTCCCTCCCTCCTTCGCTCGCTCTCCTGCGCTTCGGCGGTTGCGCCCGGAGGGGCGTTGGGAGCCAGGGCTGGGGGGAGGCGGCTGCACCCGGGCCCCGGGCGGGGTCCCCCTGGCCCCCCCCCCGGCACCCCGGCCGGGCTCTGTGCTGGCACCGCGCCGCCCGCCCGCCTGTCGCGATACGATGTCGCGACAGCCGCCGGCCCCACCTACAGCTACAGCCCGGCCCTGCGGCGACGTCCCCGCGGCGGGGCCGGCCCGCCTCCCCCGGGCCTGTCCCCGGGGCGCCGACGAGAAGGGCTCCGGTGCGGGGCGGTGCGAACGCGAGGCCCGCAGCCAAGAGGCGCCGGGGATGGGCGCCGCCCTGGCCGTCCTCCAGGGCGGAGGGGTCTCCCCGCTCCCTGTTGCTTGCAAGGGCTGAAAATCCTCGTCGTTTCCCACCCTCGCCAGCTCCAGGACCGCTGGAGAGAAAAGCGCCGAGCACAACGCCGCATCCCGGCCCCGAGGCCACGGCGATGGGAGCGCCCCCCCACCGCTTCCCCATATTCTGGACAASGAATAGGCGCTAACCTGCAGGGAGGAGCAGAGGGGGTCTGATAGCTGGAAGTGAAGGGGAGGGAAGCCCCTCGGCAGCAAGTCAGATCCTCGAGCCCAGCGCCAGCTGCCTCTGCCCTCCGGATCTTCACAGCAGAGCCGAGTTGAGACCCCCTGAGCTGCCCAACATCCGTGTTCCAGCACAGAGGTCTGTTCCGGAGCTTTGTTCCGAGGTGTGTGTGAGGTTCTTCCCCGGAGGGATGTGCAGGGTCAATGAAGGAGCCCCCAGCACAATCCCAGATGGAAGGGAAGGTTCCCAGCTCCAGGAGGGAGCCCAGAGGCCCTTGGTCTGGTTCTGTGYCTGGTTCTGCCTGAGGCTGGTGGCAGACACACAAGCATCATTTAATAAGCTGCCACGGGCAAAGCAGCCATCCCAGAGGAGTCTCTTTTGGAGCTTGAAAAGGTCGGGGCCATATGGGGYGGGTGTCACCGTGAGCCCACGGGCAGCATGGGGCAGGGTGGTCGAGCTCATTCTCCAGGGCGGCTCCCTCTATCCCCCTCCTCCTGGCTCAGGGCACGGATATGGACTCAGAATCAGCAGGCTCCCGGGCACAGGYTTGGCTCAACCCAATTAACACCTCCTGGATAAAGCCTGGGCRCCGCTCAGGGCACAGCATGGTCTAGGATCTGTTCCAAACAGATGGGCAAGGCCAGGTTGTTGCTGTGGAGGGGATTTTAGCTGTGTGGGCACARGACACGCTGTGACACCGGCCCTCCCCATCTATGGCTTGCGCTTGGTTTATTTAGCGGCACGAGCTTAGCTGGGAGGGCCTCTGAAACGGCCTTCAGAAGCAGAGACGTGGCCTTTCTTCTGCCCACACTAARGACAACAGTCTCCGACTCGTTCCCCAGCCACAGCAACAAGTGGTGACAGCGTGACAACGTAGCCAGYGTGTGCTTGGGGAGACACGGGAGAAGGCAACAGGGAGAAGGGGGGAGCAGGTGGCTTTTCCGCACAAGGGGACAAGGAAGGGCAAGTGCTGAGGGCCTAGTTTGTCCCCCCATCTAATGCACTTCTCCTTGGAGCAGGGAAGAGGCACGGAGGGGGAGGAAGCCCCACGCGTGCCCTCATCCTCCTCACRACACTCCTCCAGGCACCGGTAACTCAGAGCTCAGGGAGTTCCTGCCTCAGGCATTTCTATTTGTGCTTTATGGCTCTGTCTTTTTTTTCCCTCCTTCTCATTGTGATCACTTCTTGAACTCGTGMGGAGTGAGCCCAGGGGCAGGGAGTTGCACAGCTGGCGAGGCAGAGCATCAACACGTTCAGCATCTCCAGGCAAGCCAAATGCGCGTCCACATCACATTGCTTAAGGCAGATCCAGCTCATCCTCRCAGCAGGTAGATTTTTTCCTAGAAAACCTGGTTCTCCTCACAGCCAGGCTCTGCGATCCGGTTATTTGGAATTTCTCGAGTATTTTTGAAAGRCCAGGACCTGGGCTCTGCAACTCGAATGTTAAGAGTGGCAGAAACAGCCCCACGGGGATGCGCCTCTGGAAAGTTACTTTGAGGAGAGTGAAAGCAGGTTGAACTGTSACAAAGATGTGGCTCTCATGGAGGGACACTCACTGTCCTCGTGCCTCAGTTTCCCATGGGCAAGGGCAGGGAGGGACAACCTTTGTGGGAGCTTTTCTGCCCCATAGGTGAAGAATTCCAGCCGAGGATGGGTGGATGGTTGAGTGGGTGGGTGGATGGGAGGATGGGAGGATGGATGGATGGATGGATGGATGGATGGATGGATGGATGGATGGATGGATGGATGGATGGATGGATGGATGGGAGGATGGATGGGAGGATGGATGGGAGGATGAACGGATGAATGGATGGATGGATGAATGGATGGGTGGATGGATGGATGAATGGGTGGATGGATGAATGGATGGGTGTATGTATGTATGTATGGGTGGATGGATGGATGGATGGATGGATGGATGGATGGATGGGCAGATGGGCAGATGGATGAATGGATGGGTGGATATATGTATGTATGTATGTATGTATGTATGGGTGGATGGGAGGATGGATGGATGCATGCATGCATGCATGACTGGATGACTGGATGAATGGATGGATGGGAGGATGGATGGATGGATGGATGGATGGATGGATGGATGGATGGATGGATGGACACACACAGGTGAAAGTAGGTCTTGGGGCTGTCAGCATCTCTTGCTAACAGCACAGCTGGCCTTAGCTTTAGGCATCCTGAGAAATGCCTCAGAGAGCTCCTAATACTTAACAAGCAGAAGCTGAGCTGGAGACCAGAGTCACAGCTGATGTCAAGGATCATAGTTGTGCTGGGGAGGGCATATTCCCCACTGGTATAAATAAGGGCAGCCTTCCAGCTCTAGGACTCTGTCCTTTGCCCTGGAACCAAGGAGAGTGTGTGGGTTTAGACCTGCTAAATGCTTGTTCTCCCCTGAAAGCAGCTGCGGAATCACCTGCCTGCGTGGTCAGGATGAGCTGCTGTTTGAGGAAGGGAAGCTCAAGCCAAGGGCTTGGATTTCCTGTGTTCTCCAGTTTCCAGCTGTGACCTGGCTCCTTGGAGATCAGGTAAATGCATGTGGAGACCTTCCTCTGGGGGGATCCTGCCTGGAGGCCCAGCTGCTTGGAGARGATGGGTTTTCTCCCTCCATCCAGGCAAGACCTCTCATGGCTGGACCTCCCTCCAGATGTGCCTCCACTCCCCCTGCTACTTAACAGAGCTCCCCACCCGTCTGCCACCACCCATTGCTCTCGGTTCTCCCTGGGCTCTGACTCCATTTGGGAGTCAGGGGGCAGATTTTTGCTAAAAGCATCATCCTGTTAATCTTTGGGCTCACCGGAGCGGGTCCTTCACTGTGTTGCTCCTCCGCCCATTCCCACTCTCCAACCCAAGTGCATTTGCAGGGTATAATCAAATGCAGAGGAGCTGGCCCTTTGGCTCTAATTAGTTTTGCGTGTGTGTTGGAGAAATCCATTTTCATAAACAGGGAGGATTTATGCTCTTCGCTCTCGTCTTTTATTTTTTCTTTTCCTTTGTGAATCCGCTAGCACTTTGCTCTGGGCTACCAGGGAGTCATTTTGTGAATGGTTTAGATTGAGCAATGCATTATTAATAACAGCCAATCAAGCAAGCAGCGTGCTATACATCATTTCAGGCGATTAGCTTGATTCCATAAAGTTAATTCTCGCTCTAAAAACTGCTCCTCTTTCTAGTGCCTCTGTTTTTGGCCAACGTAAGTTTTGGCATCGTCACATGAAGATGTCACACCAGTTTCCACGCCCGTAGAGAGGATTACAGGCGTTTCTCCACCCTGGATCTGCTGGTGTCTGAACTTGGCCTCGTTTTGTGTTGGAATCATCCCTGCAAAAAGGCTGGGATGTCAGGGCATGTGGGTGGTGGGGTGGAAATCGGGAGCGTGTCACATGCAGGTTGTTGTGTCCCCTTCATCCCAGGGTGGGGTCACTGCTCCTTGGGACTGTCCTGGGGACRCTCCGGATGCTGCCGTTCCTCCAGGGCTGGAGCTTGTTGAATGCTGCTCCCATCAGCCGAMGGTGACTGATGATGATGATGATAACCCTTTTCGAGCCGGGTGACTGAGTTTTACGGCATCTCAGCACTAATCTGGCTTCTCCAGACCATTGACTTGGCTATTGTTGTACAAGAGGTTGATGAGGCCGGTGACACTGGACAGATGGTGCTTGCTCTCCCGTGGCTTGTCCCTTGCAGGTGACTTCCCGCTTGCCGCCTTTGGCCGCTCACTATGTGTAGCCCTGTGCTAGACACGAGAGAGGCTACAGGGCGTGCGGGATGCGCATCCCTCCACCGCAGGAATGTTACGGGAGAGCCCGGACGAGCCATGGCCGCCCTTGGCCTCAGTGACCCCAGTTAGGGTCAGAGGTGGCCTGACCCCCTGCCCCAGGGCGGCCTTATYTGGGCCTGGTGACAGGTCCTGGCACTCTGCCTGCTCTCCTGTCCTTGTCTGCTCTCCCCTGGGATTGCTCCGAGGCACGAGGAYGCACGTGTGGTGCCTGCATGGGGGCTGAGAGCCACGAGAGGCAGCGTGGGATGGGGAGACACAGCCCCCCATGCCCGTCTTGCAGCTAAGGCTCTGCCTGTGCATTGCAGGGCTGCGTCTGGGTCCCTCCTGGACCTGTGCRTGCCCCTGGGTGAGCCTTTCCTCTCCCTCCATGCTGTCCCTCTGCGTCCCCCTTAGCAGAGCAGGGGCCCTGGTGATGGCCACGGCAGGGCAGATCCTGGGGAGCCCTTGGGTAGGACACGCAGGTGACAACAGGTCCCTGTGGAGGGGGAAGGACAAGGCGGGGGGTGTTATCCAGCCATACTCACAATGACTGGATGCATGCGGGCTTAGTGATATGGGAAACGGTGCAGTTTGTGTGGGTGCCTTTTTGGTGCGTGTGTGTTTGTGAGAACACCTGCGCATGCACAAGCGTGCGGGTGCACACACAGGATGAGTGAAGGCACACGCCTGTGTGCTAATGTGTCTGCACAGGCACAAGTGTGCAGGTGCATGCACAAGTGTGTGGGTGCACACATAGGATGAGTGAAGGCACTTCCCTGTGTGCTAATGTGTTTGCATAGGCGTGTGTGGGTGCGTGCACAAGCATGCAGGTGCATGCACAAGTGTGTGGGTGCACACATAGGATGAGTGAAGGCACACGTTTGTGTGCTAAAGTGTCTGCACACGCACAAGCATGCGGGTGCACACACAAGCATGCGGGTGCACACACAGGACGAGTGAAGGCACATGCCTGTGTGCTAATGTGTTTGCACAGGCACAAGCATGCAGGTGCATGCACAGGTGTGTGTGTGCATGCACAAGCATGCAGGTGCATGCTCAGGACGAGTGAAGGCACATGCCTGTGTGCTCACATGTTTGCACAGGCGCAAGTGTCGTGTGCGCGCACACGCGTGCGCAAGCGTGCGCCCCGCTGTACAAAGGAGACACCTGGTGGCATGTCTGCTGCACTGCCGTGGCCACGTCCCCCTCCTGCTCCTCYGGCACAGGGAGCTGTGGGGATGGGGCTGGCGGCTGTGTTGCCCCAGTGCTGGGACAGGACAAGCTGCCCAAGGCAGGCGGCACAGCCGGGTGGCTCTGCCTGCCCACACGGGCCAGATTCTGGGCTGCCAACACAGGTACCTCCTGCAGCCTGGCTGGGACAGGGCTGAATGCTGCTCGTTCCAGAGGGGTTGCATGGCACCTGGTGCAAACAGAGTGTAGGGCAGGAGATGCAGGGATGTTGGGAGAATAAGATGTGGACACGCTGGTGGGCTATGCAGCATAATGTATTTTGAGCGGTTAATTCAGTTAATTCCACCAGCATCTGCACTGGGGTGGGCTGGACACTGTCACTGTCACCATACTGCGGTGTGACAGCCCCAGCGCCTACGCCTGCTCCAGCTCCCAGAGGATGAGGTTGCGCCTGGCCAGGACCTTGGCAGCTCTCCTGCTGAGGAGTTTCTCCTGCACCAGGCTCCGCAGGACCGTGTAGCTCTGCAGGTTGCAGTGGGTCAACACGGGCTCTGGGTTGGGCTGGGGGAAGAGCTCCAGGACTTCCCCCAGCGCCTGCAGCGCCCTGGCGGCGGCCAGAGCATTGCCCTCGTTCAGCTGCCGATGGAGGCATCTTCTCACCACGCTCTTCAGCTGGTAGGAAGGTGYCACGGGAACCTTCTCTTTGATCAAGGGCAACATGTCCAAGTAGCCACCCACCGYGTGGCAGAAGTCCACCTTCCTGGCTGTAGCATCCAGGGCTTTAAAGAGAGCGGGCAGCCCCGGTCCCCAGAAGTTGTAGGTGACCAGGAYGGGCCTGGGAACGGAGCAGAGGTACCACAGGAGCTGCTCCATCGCTGTCGCCAATGGGACCCCCTGAGAGAGCAGCGTAAGCACCGACTCGGGTGTCTGGATGAGGGTCCTGAAGATGTGATCTCCGTTGGCCGCCGCTATCTCTGTGATCTGCTGAGCTGCGGAGGGGAAGGGAGAAGATGTGCCCTGAGTTGGCCTCTTCCCTCCTACCCGCAGCTGCCCCCCACTCTGCCAACCCCTTGAAGGGTGCAATAACCCACTCACTCTTGGGGTTGGCCTCCACGTGGAAGAAGACGAGGGTGCTGAGCCCTGGYCCGTGGCCCCAGGGGCTGGCAGTGCCAGGGCTGCGCTGCCCTTTGCTGCTCCCGCTGCCTGGGGGGCCGCCGGGCTCCCCGGAGACCTGCAAGAGAGCAGAGAGGGGGGCTGAGTGCCACGTGCCACCCTGAGGCCACCCGCTGCGGGTGAGCTGTGGCGCTGGGTACAGCGTGCGCCCGATGGCTCCGGCGAGGGACCTGGTGCACGGTGCCACAAGCCCACAGCGTCCCCGCTCCCTGGGGAAGGGAACGGGTCCACGTTGTGCCTTGGGAGCCAGCTGGCTCGTGGTGACTCCCGGGAGGAGCCTGGGCTCAGCTCCTGGCATGGGTGGCACCACGTGAGCAAGAGCGGTGTCCCCAAGACAGCTCTGAGAGAGCAAAGAGAGCCGAGTGGCCAGAGTCACCTTTAATGCCACGTCGAACCAGGGCAGATGTTCTAAAGCAGGGGCTCCTCTTGGGGGTAGGGGGTAGGGGACAGGGCAGYGGCAGCTCCCAGTGTCCCTGCAGCCTGGCTCTGCTCCTCTGGATGTGCCCTTGACGATCCTGTCACTCAGAGCCTTGGGCAGGGCCAGCGAAGGAGTTAGATGAACCAAACTGGCAACTGAATATGATCGCAGATGCTCTTGTTACCCAGAATAGCAAGCAGGCAAATGGAATTCGTGTGCAAGGCTTTATCAAAGGGGGAGACAGAGGGAAAACAGGCAGGATTTGCCAGGGGGCAGGGAGGGAACCACCTGCTCAACCCCGTCCCAGCGCCGGGCCGGGTGTCCTTGCAGAGCCAGGGCCACGTGCTTTGCTTCACTTTGGTGTATGCAGCAAAAAGTCCCCCGAAAGATTCCCCCCCTGTACTGAGATCCTAAAGCATGTCTGAGTCTCGAGGTGGGTTTCCAGCCTCTACCYCCTGCCCGTGGTCTGTGATGCCCGGGCTGGGTTCGGGTACCTCATCCCCTTGCTCAGCTTGATGCCTCCTGCTAGCAGTGGCCATCCGGGCGAGCAAGCAGAGAACTGGGAGAGGGACTTTGGTTACTCTTTTTCCTGCTAGTGATTAACCAGGATGGGGAGGAAAAACAGCAGAAAACATGAATGAGGACGAAAACAGCAGGAGGTTGGGATTTATTCTGGAAATAGCTTTATTGAAGAGTAAGAAGAGACTCTGCGTCACTATTTCATACAAAAGGTCTGGAAGTTCCTTATCCAGCCTGTGCCACGAAAACAGCCCCCCTTAATCCCTAAAAATCCCTAAAAACCACACTTGGGAGGGATCTCCTGCTAATGCAGGTGGCAATGAAACGGTAGCAGGGATCCTGTGTCCTCTCCAAGGCTGCTTGTCCAGCCGACCAGCAGACACTTGGCAAGACAGGCTGCCAAAAGCACAGCCCTGGTTTTGAAGGTGCCTTTTTAATGTGGCAAGGATGAAAYCTGGGAGCCTCAGGGGGCTGGTACCCCTGGAGGAACTCCAGGGATTGCGGGGGCTCCGGGAAGAGCCCGAGTTTGGTTCATCTAAGGACCTTGGCCCGGACCATGAAGTGGCACCGTGCTTTTGGCAAGGCTACCGCCTCCCACGGCATCCCGGGGAGCTCTGGGCACAGAAGCGCCGCCTGGGGAAGGCTCAGACAGATGTAATTCGCCCTAGGCTGCCCTCTGTGCCGTGCCCYGAGCTCTACGCACTAGAGCAGGGGAAGGGGAAGCCATGAGCGGGTCTTGCTGGTGAGAGGGTGGGGAGAAGCTTGGAGGCGAGTCCAGTGTAAGGAAAGACCCTGCACAGAGGGAGCTTTTATGGAAGATGCTCCTTATCCCTGCTGCTCCAGGTCAGGTTGCTGTCTGCCCACCCCGGGGGCAGGTGGAGATGGCCTCGTGCGGGGGGTATCTACAGGGAGGCAGGAAAATGGGGCATCTCTCGGCCACCCTCACTCTGAAGAAGCAAGGGGAGGAGAAGGTCTCAGAGGCCGCTGGCCTCGGCAAGGGCCGCGCGCCGTCCTCTGCGGCGGGCCGGGCGCCGCCGCCCGCGCGGCTCAGCAGGGAGGCAGCTCCGGCGTTACACTCACCACCGCGTCCTCCTCGCTGTCCTCCGAGCTGCAGATGAGGATGCTGGTGACCTCTGCGGGAGGAAGGAAGGAGAACGGGGTTGGAGCCTTGGGCAGGCGCCGCTTTTGGGGAGGGGGAGACRCTTTGCAGCCGGCTGCACCGCCCCGGCGTTGTAGCCCGGCTCATCGGGAGGGAGAGACACGGGCTGGCGCGGGGGGGGACCGTGTCCGCCGTCCCCACCTGTGTCATCGCTGCGGCTCCTGGCCGTGGGGCTGCTGCCGCAGTTTGGACCCGGTGCTGCCTTGCCGGGCCCGCCCCTGCTGTCCCACTTGTTTAAACCGGCGCCTCTGCGGCTCAGCCGGGCGTCGCGCTCCAGCTTCRGCAGCTTGGATGAGCTCTGGTTGTCCCATTCCGTGTGGTGCCACCTCCGCTTGGGGTGTGCGGAGGCGGCGGGGGGGTCCTGGCGAGGGAGAGGACACAGGGTAAGGGCTTGTGGCGGCCGCCGCTCCGTGGCCGCTGCGTGAGATGCAAAAGTGTCTCCAACTCGTGGCCCTGGGGAAGCCTCTTGGCTGTGGAGGGCACGTGGGCTCAGTCACGGTCCTTACCGTGCTCTCCTGCATGTCCCCGAGGCTGATGGTGAAGGTGGGCACCGGTTCTTGGATCCTGAGCTCGCCTGGCTCCTCTTGCTGCGGAGAGAGTGCAGAACTGCGGTCAGGGACGGGGTTGGGACCATTTCAGACCTATAAAATGGGCTCCTTTTTTGGTTGAGTATGAGAAAGATGGGATGGGATGGGGAAGGGAGATTTGCAAAGGGCAGCGGAAGGGGGGGGGATTACATGCCAGGAAGAACCACAGGCATCTCACCAAGTCGTTCTCAAGGTCCTCAACCARTGGGACCGTCTGGGACATGGTATCTGCAAGGGAGAGAGGAGAGTGAAGCTCAGCAGGAAAGGGAGCCCTGACCCAGCTGGGAGGAGCCTGCCAAGGGTCTGCAGCAAGTGAGTGGCAGCTCATTTCCCCCTCCCCTTCCCCTTCTCTTTGGGGCAGTTTTGGGCTTCTTGGKCACTCGGGGAGGGGGAAGGAGCAGCTGCCTCCCCTCACCTTGGCACCCGCTCACGCGCTCCGCCAGTGCCCGCAGCCGGGCCCAGCACTCGTCGAAGTCCCCACGGGGCTGCACGCAGTCGCTGGCCGCCGGGGGCCGCAGCGCCTGCAGCTCCTCCAGCGAGGCCTTGATGAAGGGCTGCATGTCCATGACCTCCTGCTCCGTGCCGTAGAGCCGCATGCTCCGCACCAGCCGCTCGCCGGCCTCCATGCGCCGCAGCGCGCTGCGCAGCCGCTGCTGCTCCGCGGCCAGCGCGCGGCAGCCCTGCTCCCTCCGCGCCTCCACCAGCGCCAGCAGCTCCTCCTCCTCGCGCCGCAGCAGCCGCGCCAGCTGCTCCACGCGCTGCCGGATCTGCTGCTGCATCTCGCCGCTCGCCCGCTCCAGCCGGGCCGCCTCGGCCTGCAGGGCCTCGTGCGCCGCCTCGAAGCTGCTTCTCTGCTTGCTGACGTCCAGGCTGAGGGCCGCCAGCTCGTCCTGCCGCTGCTGGATCTCGCTGCGGATGTCGCAGTAGAACTGGGAGTGCTGCGAGTCGAGCAGCGCGCACGAGCAGCACAGCGGCTTCTCGCAGCGCCGGCAGTAGATGCTGCAAGGGAAGAGAGCTCCGTTGCAGGCCAGTGCATGTTCCTCCCTCCCCTTCCCGGCACCTTCCTGGCGTCAAAGAGACGCCAAAAAGAGACCCCCTGCTGCAGGGGGTGCAATCCTCCCTGTGAGGCTGAAGGGGAGGCTCAGCTACCTCTAATGAGAGGGGCAACCTGGGCACGACTTGGGCAACGGTGCCCCTGGCCATTGGTATCACGTGGGCATGAGGCTGGGCATCGGCCTGATTATTTAAGCCACGACTATGGTTATTTAACCAGGAGCTCGTCCAGCTCCCCAGCACCCCCATCTCCTGCCCGAGCCCACGGCCCCTCTCCTAAGGCAGGATGCTCTTGTCCTGCAGCTCCAGACAGGAGATGCCGGAGCTGCTCCTGCAGCAAAGGGCTCACCTTGGACCAGGCTGGAAAGGGCTGCGCTTCCCTCTCCCACTTCTGCAACCACCCCGTCCCTCCTCCTGCAGCCACGGAACCGGTGGCGAATCATCGGATAGCGATGGTTAGGAAAGACCTTCAAGATCACCAAGYCCAACTGAAAACCCATCCCCGCCAACCTGTGTCCCTAAGCGCCTCCTCTGCGCGTTCCTTGWACACCGCAGGGGCTGCTCTGACCTGGTGACGTGACCCTGGTTGTTGTGACCGGGGCTGGAGCAGAAGAGGCTGCTGGATCTCCTGGTGCCTTCCAGGAACTGATGTGCCGACTCTGCCCGCAGCTCCTCCACCTTCCTGGCCTCGTGGTTCCTCTTCTTGAAGAACCACTGGTGGGCCTCGAAGCAGGAGCGACACAGGAACCCCTCGCACTCGGAGCACCACACGGCCGCCGCCTCCTGCTGGCACCGGCAGCAGTCCAGGCTGCCGCCGCCGCGGATCTTCCTGTAGATGCTGAGCCGGGCCTGGAGGCTGCAGAAGAGGACGTTGTCCCGCTCGGGAATGCCGCTGGCCTGCGGGATGGCCATCTGGCACACGGGGCACTGCCTGATGGGCTTGTTCTCGYTGAGGCAGTCGAGGCACAAGGTGTGGAGGCAGGTGAGCAGCTTGAGGCTGGGCGATTCCTTGTGGCAGCCCTCGCACCGCACGAACTGGAATTCCTCCTCCAGCGCCCACGGAGTCGGGCAAAGGGAGCTCCCCTCCTGGCGGCCRGGGTCCATGGTGGCCTCGGCTCCCGCTTGACCTGAGGCAAGGAGAGGGGTCCGGTCAGCGGGAGGTGCTATGTGGCCCAGAGGGAGACTCTCTGCTGTCTAGTAGGGCTGTGCTYCCGCAGCACGGGGCGCTTTGCCTCCCACCTGCCCCGCGCCCTCCTCCCGGCTTTCCTGCTTCCAAAGTCGGGGAGAAGGCGGGAAGCTGCTGCAGGCGCCTTCACCTCCCTTTGCTCGTGCCCTTATCCCCGCCCCGTCCCACGCAGCGGCCTCGGCGGCCCAACGGTGCCCGTCACAAGCCCCGCTCGGCCCGAGGAGCCCCCGCGGGCCCGAGCGCGCGGGAGCCCCGTTACCTGCGCCGGGAGCCCCGTTACCTGCGGCGGGGCGCGGGTCGGGGGCGCCGGGCGCGGCGGGGGCGGCCTCGGGGCTGTCGGGCATGAAGCTCCGGCGGGTGGTCCCGGTCCCTCCCGGGCCCGCGGCTCTCGCTTTCGATTCCGCCGCGGGAGGGAGGAAGAGGAGGCGGAGCTGGCGGGAGGAAGCTCTGGGCGGCCAAGGGAGGCGGGGAAGGCGGCGGGGCGGGCAGGTGTCCCCGGGGCGGTCCCGTGGCGACGGGGTGGGGTGGCGGGATGCTGCATCCCCCCCTCCGCACATCCCTCCCCCGCCGCTTGCCCCTGTCCCCGCGGCGTGGCGCGGGGTGTCCTGGCACCGCCGGGGCCCCGGCGCCGCTCCGGTGGCGGGACCGCTCGCCCGCCGGAGCGGRGCTTTCTGGGCCCGCAGCCCCGCGCGTCTCCCCCGCGGCGCGGCCGGGCCCTCCCCGCGCAGGAAGGGCCTCCGCGAGCCGCCTCCTCCTCCTCGCGCCGTCACGGCCACATGACGGGCGAGCAGGAAGCGCCCGCGCCTCCCCGCCGCAGCATCCGCGGCGGCTCCGGCTCCAGCGGCTCCGGCAGCGGCGGCTCCGGCATCGGCGGCTCCGGCGGCGGCTCCAGCAGCGGCTCCAGCATCGGCGGCTCCGGCGGCTCCGGCATCGGCGGCCCTGGCGCTCCGCTGCCTCCCTGCGCCTCGCGGGCCCTGCCCTGCAGCCCCGCTAGCGGGCACGGGGCTCGCGGCCCCCATGGCAGCGGGGCGCCAGGCCTAGGGAGCCGGGAACCCGGCTCCTCTCCGGCGCCGGGGGCTCGGGCAGCATGTTCAGCCGGTCGGGATACCAAGCGCTTCCCTTGGGAGACTTCGACCGCTTCCAGCAATCCAGCATCGGGCTCTATGGTGCCCAGAAGGGCTTCTTCTCATTTGGATCCAAGCAGGACCCTCTGGGGCAGCCCCCAAATGCAGCCGGTGAGTCCCTGAGTGCATCCTGTCTGCCAYGGGCTCCCCCTGCCAGCACTGGAGCTCACCGAGGGCAGAGGGTCCGCTGGGAATTTCGGGTGGGAAGGGCCTCAGGGGCTGCCAGAGCTGGGGTTGACCTTCCCCTTCCTCCTCCTGCAGATTCCGCCCAGGGCTGGCTGTCCTGGATCTGCCACGGGATGATCACGTCCTTGGTGTTCTTGCTGGTGCTGGCCACCTTCCCCATCTCGGCCTGGTTTGCCCTCAAGGTAGGCAAGGGCACCCGGAGAGGAGCAGCTCCATAAGTCCCGGCCCAGCCATCCTCCACCTCAGGAAGCAGCTCTGTGCCCAGGCAGCGAGGCTCTGCTCTGCCCTTGGATCACCCTACGCATCTGTGGTGGATCACATGGGGGTCCTCTCGCCCAGCCTATGCCCTAGGAGATGCAGAGACCACCAGTGGATAACTGCAGCCCGGTGGCCCAGCGCTGAGCTCGATCTGGCCCCCAGGGCAACCGTGTGCAAGCTTTCCCTGGCTGGGTGACATGTGTATGTGGTGGTGGGCACCCTGTCAGGGGAAGGGGTGGTTGCAGGGCCTTTCCTTGGAGGTTTGTTTCCTTTTTTACAGCTGTTCTGGCCCAAATGTGCTCTTTGCAGATCGTGCCCACCTATGAGCGCATGATCATCTTCCGCCTGGGCCGCATCCGGGCCCCGCAGGGGCCGGGCGTCGTCCTGCTGCTCCCCTTCATTGATCACTGGCAGAGGGTGGATCTGAGGACGAGGGCCTTCAACGTGCCGCCYTGCAAGGTGGGCTGTCCCGTGGCCCCGGGGCAGGGTGGGCAGACGTCTCCAAACCACCCAGAGCAGCTTTCCACAGCTGGGATTTGAAGAGCTCTGGCTCCCTGCATGGGCACAACTGGCAATTCCGTGTTTCCTTGTGGGGAGACGGGAGAGGATGGTGGTGCTGTGAACCCCTGCCCGGGCTTGAATAGCATCTCTGGACTTTGTGCGCCTTGTTCAATGGAAACATCCCCTCCCTCCCGTGCACAGCTGACCTCCAAGGACGGCGCTGTCGTCTCGATGGGTGCCGACGTCCAGTTCCGGGTGTGGGACCCCGTGCTGGCTGTGATGATGGTGAAGGACCTCATCGCCACCACCCGTATGACGGCGCAGAATGCCATGGCCAAGGCCCTGCTGAGGAAGAGCCTTCGTGAGATCCAGACCGAGARGCTGCGCATTGGGGAGCAGCTCCTGGTGAGCAGGGAGCGGCAGAGGCGTAAAACCAATGTCCACTATCGGGGCTGGCCTCCCCAGCCGCACCCGGCTCGGGCTGCTAACGTCTTCCTGCTCCGCTCCCCCTCTGTAGCTCGAGATCAACGACGTGACCAAGTCCTGGGGCCTGGAGGTGGACCGGGTGGAGCTGACCATGGAGGCCGTGCTGCAGGTGCCCCAGGAGGGCCCGGCGGGTCCCCTGCCTGCGGTGCCGGGGCTGGAGGGGCTCGACGGCAGCATCCAGCAGCTGGCTGCCCAGCTCTTCAGCAACACGCTGGCTCCGGCGCGCGCTGCCGGCGGCGGCCCRGGGGCAGGTAACCGGCTCCGGCAATGCCCCGTCCGTGTCGCGTCCTCCTGTCCGACGGACTCTGAATCCAAAGCCAAAGTCTCCAGGATGGGACGTTCCCCCTAGCACAGTGCAGACAGGCCGGCAGGGAGAGCAGAGGGGACTGTCCAGGGCACAACATCCAGCACGGCGCAGGCTTTGAGACCATGGAGAAGCCACGCAGGAGAGCGGGAATGTATCTGCGGGCTCTGAGAAAACACTCAGCCGCTCCCAGGCCAGCTTAGACCTCCGGCAGAGCCGGGAAGACCCTGTGGTTTCTCAGGCAGCCGATACTCACAGAAAGTTTTGGGATTTGCTAATAACGACACTAAGGAAGTGGCCTGCTTTGGTGGAGAGCAGTTTAAAGTGTTTTTAAAAAAGAGGGGACTGGCTGAGGTAGCCACGATGGTGCTTTGAATTGCACTGTGAAGATCAGGCAGGAGATCTACAGACCCACGTATTTGTTCAGGCTCCTTGTTTGCTCTGAGAAGAAAAAAAATAAGTTGTATATGCAGGGTTTTGGCTTAGCTAAATATCTTATTTCTTCAGGTATTTCAGCTCCAGGGCAAGTAGGAAAATGAAATCTGAGGGAGGCTGGGGGAGGACCTGGCCTGCTGGCCCRTTTTTCAGAAATTCTCCACGTTTGTGTCCTGTTACGTCTTTCAGGGAAAAAAAAAATCCACCCGCTGGTAGTAGGGGGCGAATAATCCATGGCAGGTGAAGGAGCTTGCAGAAAGAATGGGCTAAACCCTGTGTTCWGCTCCTCGCTTAGCTGCAAAGCTGCTCCTTCCGAGGGTTGTTCTGCTCTGGAGACCTTTGTTGTAGGCGGCCTGTGCACCCACGCAGCCCAGCCCCAGGCAGCAGATCCGCCAGCGCCCGGCCGTTCCGGCCTGCCCTGAGCCCCGCTTGTGTCCCCTTGTCCCCAGCAGCCGGCGTGGAGACCGTGAGCGAGGTGGAGCTGCCCGCCGCTGCCGCCGCGGCCACCGGCAGCGCCGGGAGGAGACCGAGCGCCGAGGAGCTGCTCTCGGCCGCGGGGCTCGTCCTCTCCGAGCCCTTGGTGGGCCAAGTGGGAGCGTCTTACCAGATCAACATCACCCTGCCGAGCGGCGCCCGGAGCACCTATTTCATAGACCTCTCCTCAGGTCATTGCTCGTCCTTGTGCGGGCTCGGCGTGTTGAGGGAGGGAGGGTGCAGACGGTCACCCTGGTTGTCACCGATTTGGTCCTTGTTGGAATGGAGGGTGGAAAGCTGACCTTGCATCCTGAGATTTGCTCTCTCCTTCTTGACTGTGTCCTACAGGCARCGGGCTCGTTGGGCGTGGGTTGCCAGAGCGCAGCCCCGACGTGGTCCTGGAGATGTCGGAGAAGGACCTGCAGGACCTCTTCCTGGGCGAGCTCCGTCCCTTGAGCGCGTACATGAGCGGGAGGCTGCAGGTGAAGGGCGACTTGCGCGTCGCCCTGAAGCTGGAGGAGCTCCTCAAGGCCGTGAAGCAATGCAGATAGAGCGCGCGTGTGGGTGCGTGTCCGTGTATGCATGTGTCTTTGTGGGTGCGTGAGGGGCAGGAGGGATGGGAATGAGAACCCCTGGGCACCTCGTAYGGAAGAGCAGGAGGTGATGGGCATGGGACTGGGAAGAGCGTGGGGACGCTGGGACCAAGCTGGCGTGATGCAGTGCTGGTGGGGTGGCACAGGGAGCGCGTGGGTGGCTGCTGCAGCGGAGGGGACAGCCCCGTCAGGGCTGGGTGGCCTTGGGCTCAGGGAGCAGAGGCAGCGGGTTAGGGAGGGATCCGCCCGGATATGCCCGGGTCCTGCCGGCACCGCGTGTGTAAYGAGTGACTGCGCTGGTTTGTGCTTCCAAGTGCTTTTGCATGCGTGCTGTGAGCGCCGTCCGCGCGGCGCCCGTGGGCTGTATATAGGCATATATAGGTACCTATTTATTTTGTAAGCTTCCTTCCTACCAGCTCTGGATGGACAATAAAGCAGTCCTGTGGCCTCGCCTGGGCACACAGAAGCTCTGGGGATTCGGGGGGTGGCCAAGGCGTGTGGCCAGGTCCCATTGGGCTCCTGCRTGCCCTGCTCCATCCCTTGGTGCCTCGGTTTCCCCCTCTGTGGACACAGGGGTCCCCCGGCACTGTGTGGAGCACTGGGAAGGGTGCGGGTGGGTGGTGCTAAARCATTTCCAAGCTCCAGGCAGGGCTAAGCAGTCCCGGGATGTTTTCAAAGCCTTGTCCCTTGGCTGAGCTGCCTGTGCCAGGCTGCTGCTTCCAGAGGGCTCGTCCATCCCGCCGGGGCCGCAGGCACGGACGTGCCATGAGCTGCTGCCTGGGGTGGGCACGGAGCAGGAGCAGGAGAGGGAGCAGAGCTCTAGGACCGAAAGCACACGCATGGGCCTGGGCTTGTTTGCTCAGAGCTTGCGGGCGACCCAGGAAGCTGGGTGGGTCCTGATGGTCCCTTGTGGGACTTGGGGACCTCTGGGTTGTTGCAAGGGTGGGGAGGCAGCGAGGACTGCGACGTTTCATGGCCACGATCAGGCCCTACCGCCCGCTGAAGCTCTTCTGCACGGCCTCGGTGACGTCCTGCAAGAGCCGGCTGCCGGGCAGCGTGGGCTGGTGCTCCCTGGTGYGCCAAGCAGGGTGATGCCAAGAGCTCGCTCTCTCTGTTCTTCCTTCACTCCGCCTTTCCCCATTTGCTGGGCTGGAGCCTGGGGATTTGCAGGCGGATGCTGATGCTTCCCGCAAAGCCCCAAGCTGCGGGAGCTGCCTCTGGKACGCCGCAGGCTGGCGCGAGCCCTTCCCGTGCCCGGGGACGGGCAGCCCGTGCGGAGCAGTGCTGCCTGCATGGGCGGCAGGGCCACCGGTGGCCTGTCTGCCCCGAGCTGGCAGTGCGGGCACGGCTCGTGCCTGTGTGCTGGTGCCCTTGAGCCGCGGCGGGGAGATGCCCTGCGGCGTCCCTCCCGGGCAGGTGCCATGCTGAGGGATGCACAGAGCGTCCAGGGCTCAAAATCATCCACAAACGGGGCAGAAACTGCCCTCCCGAGGGGCACAAGCAGCCGGAGCAGAGCTCTGTCCTCCGGGACCTGCCGCTGGAAGAGGCAGAGCCTCCTTCGCGCTGCCCTGTCCCTCAGCTCTTGCCTTGCAGTCGCCCCAACGCGGGACGAGAGGCAGGGCCTTGTGTGTCCCTCTGTGRTTCGATTATCTGAGAAGGGCCCTGGGCGGCTGCAACAATGACAAGGACAGAGGGGAAAAGAGAGGGAAAAAGAAACAGAAACACCTCGGGGTCTGCAAAGGCACCCCGCTCCGGCACTGGAGACCTGGGAGAGCGACCGGGCTCTGTCCAAGGTGATGGGACGTTGGGTGGCATGGCGGGAGGTGGAGGCTGAGGCRCTTCGGCCCTCCTGGGAGGGTGTCAGTGCTGGCGGGAGGGCTGAAGGAGGAGCGYGAAGGGGGAAAGGCTGGGAGGAAGGCCAGAGGATGGGCCGCAGGGTGGAGGAGYGGCCTGGGGCACGAGGAAGTCTCTGTCTTGGCCGAGTCAAGGTCGTTTTGAAGCTTCCCCTGGCGTCTCTTCGTGATGGAGGCGGCGGGTGGAGGAGCTTCGGCTCTGAGACGTTGCCTGGATGTCATCGCTCTCCTTCGACCCAGGCAGGGCCCCATCCTGCCAAGCCTCCCGTGGCACAGGGAGGCTGCTCGCTTGTGCAGAGCACACGTTGCAGCACCCTGTTTCTCAACCCGTGTTTTAGGAGGTCTTGATGGTGCTTTCTCCTCCCCAGCCCCCTCAACCTGCATCTTCCTCCTTCTTTGCCCTCCAAGGCGTTGGAAGATGAATTGCAGCCCATGCTGTGCAAGGGTTGCCACAAGGAATGTGGCCCTTCCAAGCTAGACCTTAAGCAGCGCTCTCGTTTAAAGACAGAGCTGGACYTAAGTTGTTGCACAGGTCTAGGATACAAATGGGAACAAATTCCTCTTTGGGAAACCAAACCAGATGAGGGAGATTATCTCTACCTCTGCCTGAAACAAGGCTTTCCTATGCTGCCCTCCTCCAAGATTCCCGTTTTCTACTACGGATATTCTTGTGGCTGCAGGAGAAGGAGGTACCGACGAGATGGTACCACTGCACTGTACTAGCCCCGAAGAGGAGCAGAAACCCCATAGAAGTGGTTCAGCYGAAAACAGCTGGGACAGAATCGCAGCAAACGAGTGGCCCATGGTGGCAGTTTGTGTTTGATTGCGCTCAAYTGGATGAGCTGTGCAGGGAGCGCGAGCGTGCCGTGGTCGCAGCCTCGTCCTGTGCTTGGCCCGATGGCATCCACCTCCCGAAGTGCTGCAAGGCCAGGCCACGTGCTGCGTGTGCTGCTGGAGAGCAGGCACGGCGGCCAGTGCTGCAGCATCAACGCAGGAGCTGCTGCCCTCAGCACGGACCTCGGCGAGCAGAGAAGGAGCTTCGAGGCGGCCCGGCCGGAGCGGGCGAGCGTCGAGATGCAGCAGCGGATCCGGCAGCGCGTGGAGCAGCTGGCGCGGCTGCTGCGGYGCGAGGAGGAGGAGCTGCTGGCGCTGGTGGAGGCGCGGAGGGAGCAGGGCTGCCGCGCGCTGGCCGCGGAGCAGCAGCGGCTGCGCAGCGCGCTGCGGCGCATGGAGGCCGGCGAGCGGCTGGTGCGGAGCATGCGGCTCTRCGGCACGGAGCAGGAGGTCATGGACATGCAGCCCTTCATGAAGGCCTCGCTGGAGGAGCTGCAGGCGCCGGTGGAGCGCGTGAGCGGGCAGCAGGTGAGGGGATCCTCAGCCGCGGCGTGGAGCTGAGGAGAAGGCTTTAATCCCCAATTTGGCCRTATTCTCCATCGGTTTCAAGTCTCCTTTCACGTGGCTTCTTAGTGGACAGGCAACTGCTGCCTTTGCTCGAGGGCACAGACCCCCTTTCCTCCTCCCGAAGTCTAGGGTGGCATCTCTGCTCTCATCACTCCTAAAGCTCCGACGCTCATGGGCACCAGTCCCAGCAGGGCTGGCGGGTGGTCCATGGGTCATGCAGTGTCCAGCCGAGTGTTTCCGCAGCCCTTCAGCCACGGTGCCGTGGAAGAGGCGCTGCAGGTACAGCAGCGGGGAAGGCCTTGGCGTGCGTGGTAGCTGGAGAGAGGAGCTGGTTCTTGGTGTGCTAGAAGAGCAGCGGGGARTGCAGGGGTTGGCTTGGGAGAGCAAGGGTGACCTCCTGGATGGAGCTTGGGGTTTTCTGGGGACAAACGGCAAGGGCTGTCCGGGCAATGYGGTTGGGGTGGGAGCTCTCCAAGTTCTGCTCTGCTGCCCAGGAAGGGCTGACCCAGCCGCTATGGTGCACGCTGGCGTGTCGCAGACCTTGCTTCGCCGCTGCCCGTCCCTGCTGTTCTGCTTGCACCAGAGCGTGCTGCGTAAGGCCGTGCCTCGGTTCCCCATGGYGCGGACGGCGCGTCCGCTGTGGAGCACTTTGATGCCGGCTCTTTCAAAGCAAGGCTGGAACCTGGGGCTCTTGGGCTTCTCAAACTGCCTCAGCCTCTTCCCAAATCGTTGTATTTTTCTTCTTTCAGGAGCTGCCTCTGCTTAAGCCAGAGAAAAGGTCCACCCAGTGAGACTGGCATCTACTCTGAAATGTTACAGGATTATCCGGCAAAAACTCAAGGCTACTTGGATGAAGGATCCAAGGATCCAAGGACGAAGGATGGCTCAAGGATGAACTCCAGGTTCATCCTCGCATGTTTTGTTCTGAAAGGGGCCCTCTGAGCAACGTGTGAAACCCCAGGCTCTGCTGGCTGACCACTGCCCCCCTCCSCTTGCCCTGGGCTGTCTCTAGGAGCAATGCAGCAGAACCAGCTCCTGAGCCAGGGTCTGGAGCCGTCTCAGCCGGGATGATTGGAATGAACACGGCCTGTGAGAGCTGGGGCYGGGAGAGGCTTCATGCCAGGAAGAGGGAAGTGGTGTTTGTTCACTGCAGTGACCCTTGAGCCAAGAGGCCCTGCGGGTAAAGAGCATTTGCTTTGGGCAGAGTGCAACCAGCGTGGGAGAGCAGCTGGAGGGCTGCCAGGACAGCCTGGGGCGCTGACACACACAATAACGTGTTGCTGTGGGGAGGAGGGTCTTCTCCTCCGCCCAGCCAGCTCCCTGTCCTCACCCCACGCCTCTCACCTCCCCTCACTAGCACCACCATCACCACGTCCGCCCAGAACAGGATGCCCAAGCTTTGCCCCATCTTATCTCCTCCCCAAGGCTGGTGTGCTGGGCATGACGTTTGCTGCTGGAGCTGTTGGCCTACCCAAGCAAGGTGCCCTCCTGCTGCCTCCCTTGGGTCTGCTCCCTCACGGTGGGGACAGCCGTGGTGGAGACGGCCCCGGTGGGACAGGGCTACCAAGCGCCTGCCGTGGGTCACGCCACCGGGCAACACAGCTCGCTGGACGCCACGGACGATGGCACGGCGGGCTGCATGAGGCGGGTAAGCAGCGTTTGTTGAGGCCTGGCAGCGCTTTCTTGCTCCTCTTTCCTAAAGCAATGAAGCCGTGTGTAGGTTTTGCAGGGGAGGCACCACAGCAGGACGTTGAGCTGCATCTCCACAGAAAGATTTTACAGGAGGAGAGTTGCTGCCTGGCATGTCATCTTGAGTGACAAATGCTCTGCAGAGATTGCTAGGCCAGCAGACTTCACTCGGAAGGTCTCACCTCATGTGTACTGAAGTGACTCCGGTGGGATTAGTCCTTTTCCTGGCAGGGACCTACTTATCCCCCATCCTCCCTGCTGCCATCCAGAGCCGTCTCAGCACGACTAGTGATGCAGATTGCAGGGGCCATCAGACCCCCAGAACGTACAGCACGGGGCACTGACCCGCAGCTGCATCTGGAAAATGACAGCTCTTTTCTCCCGTGGCAGATAATGATATTCTCAGCACGAGCAGTGCTGARGAGGACAGCAGCGACAAAGAATCATTGGCGAGCGCTGCGAGCTCCATCTTCCTGTGTCAGATACAGAATCAATAGCGTGGTCAAGGCTGGGGGGAAGCACACGTAGCTCAGCTTATGTCTTCACGGATAATTTTGCCCTGTGCTGCCTGCTGTGAGCAGTCTCCGGCCCGTGTTCTGTGCCCAGCAATGCTCAGACATTATCCGGGCAGGTGCATGGGTTGAAACCATGGCAGGAGCACGCTGACAAAAGCAGTTCCCGAAGGCGGCCGGGGCTTTTCGGGCTGGTCTCTACTGCATCCGTGCAGTGTTCCCGCTGCATCCACCTCCATTCACGGCTTCCCAGTGCACACATTGCCTCTGCTGCCGGGGCGGGAGTCGAGCTGCTGCTGGCAAACGGGAAAGGGTCGTCAGAGGGAACCTTTCTTCTGCTCTAGCCCCGTTCATCTCCACGAGCCTCTCTGAGCTTGCACTCCAGCAGTGCTCGTCTGAAAGCTCCCTCCCGAACACGTGAGTTCCCAGAGCTGCCGCTGACGCTTCCCGCACTAAATGTTTCCCCTTCCCGGACTCCAGTCTGCTGGAAGAACCCAACTGCATGCCCGACGAGGGCACCAGCGAAGACCCGCTGGGCGTTGCCATCACCAAGACCATGCTTGGCTTGAGACAATGATCCCTGCTGTTCTTTGGCGTCGAGATTTTCAGCAAGGAGGGCACTTCTTGCAGGCCATCCTGCCATAGGTCCCCTGCTGTTCTGGGGCTTGAGGGGCCTGGGACACTTTGTGCCCAGCTCGTCTGGGTTCTGGACCTCCTAAGCAAGTGACTTGCTTTTATGATACTGTTTTCCTGCCTTTCCTTCTGCTTTGCAAACTCAAAGGTAGCCAGGGAATTGCTTGGGCAGGGGGTGCACCTTGCTCTTTCTGCAGAGCCACGCGCCTGCTTCCGGGTGCTGAAGAAATAAATCATTTACTTAATGTGCAGTGCTAACGATTTGCTTTTGCTCTCCGTTCCCATAATAACCACGGTGGGGGCTGTAGAAAGGGCCAGAGCAAAGAGTCTGGAAGAGCTCAGGGGTCCAGCCCGCCACGTCCCGGACACGGCTTGTCCAGGGAGGCTGCTGGGGAGGTGGGTGCCGAGAGCGAGCGCTGGGAGCAGGGGCACCACGGCGGGTGCCCTTGGCGGGGAGCCTCGCAGCAGGGACACAGGGGTGCAGGCACCGCCGCTGTCCCCACATCAAGGGGTGCTGCAAACTTTCCAAGAGCGACCCGCGTGTGGGAGGGAAGCAATGAACACGGCAACCTCTGCCCGGCGGGACACGCGTTGTCTCCGCACTGCCCCTAGACCCCCATGGCAGGAGTGCTGTTCACAGCCACGGTCATCGCTGGGGGTCACCTAACCCCCCCAGCTGGTTTTCCTTCCTGCAAAGAGGCCCGAGGCAGCGCGCACGGTGATGCAGCYGCACACCGTGATGGGGGTCGCGTTTCCCAGCCCCTGTCCTCTCCTGGGAATGCAGGGAGGATGAGCGGATGCCAAAGCRTCCGACGCCACCCAAAAGGGAGGGATCTCCCAGGCACCCTGAGGACACCTGGGGACCTCCGTTGCTGCTGCCACCGCTCCAATGTGACCAGGGTACTGRCTCCAGGCAGGAGTCACTGCTTTTGTTTGCCCTGGACACTGTTGCCAGGAACAGCCCTTTCCAGCACCAGTTGTCCTCCCGTGCTCCTGCCGGGCAATACGCTGGTGCAAGTCTGTCCAGAAATGGTTGAACGGCTGCTTGTGCAGAAGCCTTTTCCACCCTGMCATTGAAAGCACGGAGATGCATCGGGAAGCATGTAAGGAACAGCTAGTGCCACCCTGTGGAGACCACAGCTGCGTACGGGAGAGCTCAAGATCCCTGTCCATACACACATTTCCCTCCCACGTTTCCCTTTGCATTTCTCTCCCTTGAAAATGCAGAGCAAAGGACTAGAGGTGGCTGTTAAAAGTGCTGTTTCTATGGCACTGGTTTCGTCTAAAAGTTAGCACCGGTTGGACCGAGCGATCTCCGTGCATTCCTTCACCTTGTGAAACAGCGTGGGAGGCAGCGAGGGGAGCATCCTGCTGGAGCAGAAGCCACCTCCYGCCCAGGCCAAGACCAGCTTCCCTTCCGTTTGATCCGGAGAGGTGCAAGTGAGACCGTGGCCATCACTCTGGAGCCATCTCTATTAGGAAGGGGGGAAGAGGCTGAACAAAGCAGGGCTGGAGCCTCTCCTTCTCCCCCCATTGACCCTGTCAATATGTTTAATAGTGGGTTTTGCAGCACCTCGTTGGAGCAGGGTGCTCCCAGCTGCTGTGGTTTCCTGTGCTGACGTGGGCAACGGGCATCACCTGGGGTAGGAGGGGCTGGGGGGCCCCAGGTGCTGCCTACAAAAGGCCCCAGGCAGGAGCTGCTCCTTGTGCTGGACCCTGGCAGGCAGGATGAGGCCTGGGAGCAGTCTGGGATCTGCTGTCTTTTGCTGGCTTCTTGCAGGGGTGGTTTCATACAACCCCTGGGGCTTCCTCAGAGGGGAGTCCGATGCCCGGCAGCGCGGGGYGGATTTTCCCTTCGGGCAGTCCCGCGCCGTCTCCCAGGCCTCGCCCTGGGCTTGGGTGGACGTGTCCCAGCTGCAGGCCGCGTCCCCGCTGCACCCCGTGGCCGTGCAGTGCCAGGAGGCGCAGATGGTGGTCACGGTGCACAGGGACCTCTTTGGCACGGGGCGCCTGGTGAGGGCGGCGGAGCTGACGCTGGGCCCGGCCGCCTGCCGGCCCACGGGCGCTGCAGGGAGCGCGGTGACCTTCACGGCCGGGCTGCACGAGTGCGGCAGCACCCTGCGGGTAAGGCTGAGTGTGCCGGGCTGGAGACTCGGGTCTTCTTGCAGAGCTGGGCAGGGGCTGTCCTGGGGGAGGCTTCAGGGGGCTTCCCCCACTAGGGCCATGGGCTGGCCCTGTCCTGCTCACTTGATCTCGTCTTGCTGGCCTCCTCTTCCATCTAGCGATGCTGATGCTGGAAGCTCCTTGGCCTTGCAGATACTCATAGGGGTAGGCTCAAAAGGGAGCAGGACTCTTGGTTAATCAATAATGCAACCTGTGTGTCTCCCCTAGCTGACCCCCGATACGCTGGTCTACAGCACGCACTTGAACTACAATCCAGCCCCTGCTGGCAACCCGGTCATCATCCGCACCAGCCCTGCTGTGGTTCCCATCGAGTGCCATTACCCAAGGTGAGCCGAGGCGAGCCCAAGCTGTCCCTGCAGCTGCCCCACCAGCCCAGAGCGTTTGACCGAGGGCCCCTCCCCTGCAGGAGGGAGAATGTGAGCAGCGATGCCGTGCAGCCCACGTGGGTGCCGTTCCACTCTACCCTGTCCTCGGAGGAGAGGCTGGCCTTCTCTCTGCGCCTCATGGAGGGTGAGTCCCATGTAGGGAGGGATGGACCGGGTGACCCAGTGTCCCAAGTGGGCACCTCTCCTCCTGGAGAGGCCCGCTGGGTCAGATGGCTCAGTCTGTGCCTCCACTGCTWTGCCTCCTGGGGCTGTCCCTGTGTGTCCTGCCTCCTCACAGGTTAGTGGGTAGCTTAGCCTGATTGGGCCCACTTGTTTGCATGTGGGAGGCTGCCAGGCCTCCTGCCTGCTGGGGATCTCCTCCAGTTGCAGGGAGCGAGGCACAAGGGAGCTCTCTGGCCTCCCTTCCCAGAGCTCACAGTGCCCTCTACCCTTCCAGACGACTGGAGTGCTGAGAGAGCCTCCAGCGTGTTTCAGCTGGGAGAGCTCCTCCACTTCCAAGCTGGCGTTGACGCGAAAAACCATGCCCCTCTGAGGCTCTTTGTGGACAGCTGTGTGGCTACCCCAAGCCCAGACAGGAACTCCTTTCCTCAGTATGCTCTCATTGACTTCAGTGGGTAAGAACTGGCTGGCCCTTTGCTTGGAGATGCTTCTTCCTGCTGGTTATAGGTGTCTACAGCAGTAGAAARCTGACTCTCTTGTGTCTAGATGCCTGATTGATGGACAAGTGGACGATGCCACCTCAACCTTCATATCCCCAAGACCCAGGCAAGATGTGCTTCAGTTTGTGGTAGATGCATTCAAGTTCACAGGAAATTCCAGTAACCTGGTAAGCCCCTCCTCAAAGCAAGCTCTCTCTGCTTGGCTCGATAGGAATGTGACTTCATTCCATGGACAAAATAAGTGAGGGTTTGCCTTGGAAAGTTAATTCTAGGTAACTGCCTCATAGGTAGATGCAGATGAAGTCCCTTTTCATTACTGCTTCTGGCTCTTGGCCCCCTGATCCAAGGCTGCCTCTTGAGAACCTGATACCAGTCAAGTGCTGCGCTCTCCTCCTTGACTGGTTCTAATAGCATTTGGCTACTGGAATTCMAAGTGTCCTGAAAGAAGTAGGAGGGAATGGGCTCCAGTAGAAAGCCATGTATGGGCTGCTTAAAAGTCAGGTATATGCCAGAAAGACAAATGACAGCTTAATAGTCCCACCTTGCCTGTTGTCCCCAGATCTATGTCACCTGCCACCTGAAGGTCTCCCTGGCTGACCAAGCTCCAAACCCTCTGAACAAGGCTTGCTCCTTCGACAAGGCCAGAGGCCTGTGAGTAGCTGGAACAACAACTTGCCCAAGGGGGAAGAGATGGGATRTCTCCCTTGGGGTGCTGCTGTCCAGGAGGCTGGATTTGGCTATCTGAATGGGTCCTGAGGAGGGTTGGGGCTCCTCCTAGGAGATTTGAAAGGCATGGGAGGGGTCCCTACAGCATGGCAGGTTGGTCACCAGGCTCTCTTCCAGCTGGGCTCCTGTGGAAGGCACCAGGGACATCTGCTCCTGCTGTGAGGTGAGGAACTGTGGCTCCAGGAGGCCTCACGGCACCTTCCAGAGGCAAGGAGAACGCTTCAGGAGAGAACTGTCCTCCCAGCCCGGTAGGTGCTCCTAGATGCACACTGCCTACCTGCTGTCACAGCAACAGCTCCCTCAATGAGACCCATATTGCTAGAACTGCCTCTCTACCTGTCGGCTCCTTGATACTTGCTCTCCTAAGGCATGGATGGGTATTTCATGAGTCTATGTGCTCTTGTGTTTCTTTCCCAGATCCTTTGAAAGAAGCAGATGTTGTGGTCGGGCCCCTCCTCATCCACAGCTGGCAGGATCACTCAGTCCTGAGGACGCCTTCCAAAGGTAGGGTGGCCTCAGGGAAGGGGCAGGATCKGCAGCAGGTCCCAGGCCTGGCTGTGGGCACCTCTTTGCTCTTCCTTTCTAGATTCCAAGGTTTCCTTCTGGATGGTGTTGGGACTGGTTACAGTTACTGGYCTTGTCGTTCTGATCCTTGCTGCTCTGGGAGCTCTGACTATCTGCCGGAAATCCAGCAACCCCATTTAAATTACTGTGTTTAACTTTTAAAACTTATCCAATAATAAAAATAAAAATAATTAATAACCTGAAGGAGTGTGGGATGTTTTCAAGAGGGATGGAGAACTCTGCTGGGGRCTCGGTGACCTGGATCCTGGTACTAACACTAATGGTCTGTGCTCCTCTACTTTGAATCTCATGTGGGTCTCAATGCTCTGCCTTGAGCAGAGGTTTGCACAACCTCCGAGTGTCTGCAGAGCATCCAGGGAAGACCAGGGAGCCCCCGGCTTGTGACTTCTGCGCGTGTTCATATCTGTAGAACTGTGATACCGCATTTGGCCTTAGCACATTTTTGCCTGCCTCTGGAGCCAGCTGGGACTGCTCTCTGCTGGTAAATATTCACTTGTGCTGAAGTGGAAGAGATTTAAAGCCAGAGGGAGCTGAGGATTTTGTTAAACTTTGAGCATATGTAGGCTTCTTCCTTAAACAAGGCAAGCAGCCTGCCTCTCAGCAGTGGTCACRACTGTAACTGCAGCTTAAAACAGCTTTCAGAACCCTTGTGGCAAGAGGCCACGGACTTCTAAAGAACTTTCCCCCTTTAGCTAGTTTATCTTGAAGCCTTCAGTGGGGAAGACTGTTTCTAGAGTGTGTGTCACTCTCTTCCCTGCTCTAGGTAGATTTGCTTAAACCGCATGAAGAGGCAGATGAGTTGATTTAGACTTCCTGCTGTCATGCTCTGTTTTCAAATTTTCTCAGTGCTTCACCAGAGCCCAGTGAACTTTGGGAATCCTTTCCCAAAGCCTCTCTAGTCTGTCAGGTCTGTCCTCTGATGCCTCTTACGCATGGTGTGAAAGCCCCAAGGCTCTGAGAGCCTGGGCTGCCATCAGYGTGACTGCATGATCTCGGGTCATGGAGTGGGGTGATGATAAAGAGGGCCAGGCAGGGTGATGGTGCTGCTGGTTGGAGCTGAGCTGGCCTTGCTCTGCAGTCTCACCATGAATGAAGAAAAGATGCTGGAAGGGACTAATCTTATCCACCTCTTTAGTGAGCTTTACTCTCCTCAAGTCAAAAAAAGCCAAGGGCTGCCCTATTGCTCCTTCAGGCCACTTTTGCCCRGARTCTGCAGAGTGTAGCAGAGACTAGAAGGAAGCAGAGCTTAATTGCTCACTGGAATGGGGAAGTAGGACACATTGCCTGGGACTTTGGCCTGTCTGGGGCAAGAGGGAAGTCTCTTCACCACAAGCTGATCTCAGCCAGGCCTTGCTGCACTTAAGGGCTCCTTCTGTAGCTGCTTTAGTTAAAGCTGAGATTTGTTGGTTGAGGAAGCGAACATAATGGCCAGTGTGAGGCCTCACAGCTAGGGCTCTTCCTGGGATGGATGGGGGCAGGAATTCCAGTCCCTGCACCAAGGACTGTTTATACATAGTTGTATGTAACAAGCCTTGGGTAAAATGTATAAACAGTCCTTGGTGCAGGGACTGGAATTTCTACCCCCACTCCCTCTAAGAGAGGGGCTTTAGCTGTTAYGGCCTGGCTTGCATCTATTCCTTCTGCTCCTGTAAAATATAAGCTTCTCTGTTGAGCAAAGGAGTAAGTGGGAGAAGTTCTTGCCCTCTGTATTCCAGTATCTCCACTAGCATGAGGTGGGGATGAAGATGAAGCTGGAGCATCCCTAGGCTCAGAGAGCCTGGCTGGGCACTGAGCAGAACACACTGATTGGGCTGTGATTTGAGACCCTCCCTGTGCTGCTCCTTGGTCATGGCTACACTTGACCCTCTCTCTTTCTCAAGCTGTGTCACAGCTGCCAAATCCATCAGACTCTTAAGAGGACCCCATTGTTCACCCACAAGGTCCCATACAACCAGGCTGGAGGAGGCTGCTCCTCTCGGTCCCCACCCTGTGCCTGTGCTCTTCCAGAGCTGGGCTCCTCCACCGCCACCCTCATGTCACAGTTGGAACAATCAAGAGATGGATGGTCTTGGGGGAGACCTGGCAAGAGTTGCTCTGGGAGCAGAAATTCCCTGTCTCATAGACAGCATCTGCTCTGAGCCTGGGCATGTTCCTCTGCATGAGGTTCCTCTTTGCTAATTTTAGCCTTGCAAACACCCCTCCAAGAGTCTTTTCTTCTGGGGATGAAGGCTCCTCTCTGCTCTCGTACCCTGCAACCTGACCCAGGGACCAATACCTGAGATGTGGCTCCCCAGCAGTAGCTGCAAGAGCCCCGCTGGGGCGAGCCCAGCAAGCTCTGACGGTCCTTGTGCGTCAAGGACACGGCCGAGTCGGCTGCCTTCGCTGTCATTCCTCCCCTTGCTGACTGGGGAAGGGGGGCAGATGTTTATTTACTGATTCAGCATCAGTTGCTCACGTTATCTGCTGTCAGCACAAAYGTGTTTGCCAAATACGCTGGTGGGAGCGAGGCTCCCTGACGCACAGCGCTCGGCTCGTGCCTGTGCACTGGAATCCCTGGTATTTCCACGCAACCGCCGGTCTCAAGGTATTTTAAACACCAAGGCGAAGCCCAGGCCGTGCTGACAGCAGCACGGAGAGGGATCTGCTCTGCGCCGGGAAGAGACAGCAGGAAAGGGCCAAGGTTTTGCTGGGGCTYGTGGCTCACGTGCAACGTGCTGTGAATGTGGGGTCTTTGCAGCGGTGCTCTGGGCACACAGGGACAAGCAGCCCATGCACTTGATGTCACTCGGTTTCTGCCCCTGTTAGGACCCTGTCTGGGTGACGTGGGTGTGTTGTCCCCAAAGACAGGGCGAGGGGTAAGAAGCCAGGGAGTGGAGGGACTTTTCCATCCCAAGGCTGCGGTTGCATTGCTCCATCCCAGCTGTCCGAAGCAGAGACTTCCTTCCACCCAGAACAGGCTGGGGACTTCCCAAGGAGCGGAGGAGAAGATGCAGGGTGAGGGCAGGGCTGGGMACTGCCAGGACACGGGACTGGGGGCAGACCAGGGGTCCAGGCTCTGTAAAAAACCTTTCCCTTGGCCTGTAGCTAAGGRCACTTGGAAGAGGGGAGTGACTCAAGCACTGGGGCCTGAAAATGCAGATTTTCTTTTTAGCAACTTCTCCTTTTCCTGACAGCTGTGGCGCTGCTCTGGGCCATTCCCTGCTCTGGCTGCGGCAGGTGGACCTGGAAAGACGGTGCTGTCCCTTGGGGAAGGGAGAGAGGGGAGCAGCGCGGYGGCTGTAGCGGCTCTCCTGGCTCCCCGCTCCCTTCTGCTCCCGTCTCCTTGAGGACACCAAAACAAACAACGCCCACCGAGCCAGGGAAGAGCCGTGGGGATTAAGCAGTGTGGTGGCTCTCCTTGTTCGTGGCCTCTGTGTCGGCTATGCCGGGGCGGAGGACGAGGCCRTATGGGCCYGGCTRAGGCCACSGCACTCATGCCTGTGGTGACRGCTCCRCTTGGTGCTGCCAGTGTGTCCCACRTTGGGCCCGCGCAGTCATGCAGGGCCACCTGGCAGGGCTCAGCACAAGGAAAGTGCGGTTGGGAGAGGGCGGAAAACCTGCGTGCCGAGAGCAGATGGGGGCAGGATGCGGAAGCGCCCGGGGGTGGAGATGCGGAGCAGCCCCCGCCAAGACCCGCGGCTCCTCTCCCCTCGCCCRGGAGCCTTGAAAAGCCCCTTATCACCCCGTGCAACCTAAACAAGTCGCCTTGTACCCGTCTCCCCGTCTCCGACTCTGCCGAGTTTTCTAAACAACGTGGCGCAAGAGGATGGGCTGCTGGGGATGTTTTAGCTCGCCTTGGGCAGCCCCGCGCAGGGGGCTCGGGCACCCCGGAACCGCGCGCGTCGCTGAGGGGCGGCCTTTGGGCGCGTGGCCCCGCCGGCCAGGGGGCGGAGGGCTCTGCACGGGGCACATAAAGCCGCCGGTGCGGCTGGGTGCCACAGAGCCGCATGGCGGGCACAGGCARCATGTGGCCCCGCAGCAGCCTGGCGCTGGCCCTGCTCTGCGCCRCGCTGGGCCGCGTGGCCCCCTACACGCCGTGGGACTTCCCGTGGAGCCAGGCGGCCGGCCACCGCTGGCGRGGGGACCCTGGCACCTGGTCGCGCTCGGACGAGCCAGCCGTGTCCGGGCGGCACCCCGTGGCCGTGCAGTGCCAGGAGGCACAGATGGTGGTCACCGTGCACCGGGACCTCTTCGGCACCGGGCGCCTCATCAACGCGGCCGACCTGACGCTGGGCCCGGCCGCGTGCAAGCACAGCTCGCTCAACGCCGCGCTCAACACCGTCACCTTTGCCGCCGGCCTCCACGAGTGCGGCAGCATCGTGCAGGTGAGGGGCCCCGCAGTGCAGCCCGGCGGCCTGGCACCCTCGTGGCACCCGAGCTCCCACTGATCTGCTCTCTCTGCTTTGGGCGGGCTGGGAGGCTGGGCCGCGAGGCTGTTGATTTGGGACATGTCATTTTGGGGCTCGATCCAGGTGTCTGCCCCTCTCCACGGCTCAGTGGTGGGGCTAGAGGAGGCCTCGGGAGAGAAGATACTTGTGGGCTCTTCAGCACCAGGGACTCGCCCTGTGGCAGCCCAGGGGAGGTTGGGGTGAGGTGACACTGCTGGAGTTAACTGTGCTGCAGGTCCTGCTGTGCCCTGGGGTTTTGCCCTTCCCTGGGGCCTTCCCTTCAGACTGGGCAGGAGCTCCTGAAGCAGCGTCGGGCTCCAGGACCTCGTCCAGGCTGTGGTGCAGCTGCTGCCCCCTCTCCTGTGCAGCCCCGTGAGAGAGGGGACCAGCAGGAGGCAGCTCTCGCCCTCCGCCGTCCCGCTCCGCTCTCCATGGAGGCCTTTTTAAAGGGTGGGAGCCTGGCGTGCAGCAGAGCCCGGGTCCCGCAAAGCCAGGGGTCTCCAGGTGACACGGAGCCTGGGCAGGAAGGAGCGGGCACTACTCCTGATTCCCCTGCTGGAGAGGGGGCCGAGCGCTCAGCTGCTCCCCGCAAGCCTGAGCGCCGCCACTAGCCGGGCTCCCGCAAAAGCCTTTTCCTTCCCAGCCCGTGGCCTGTAGATGGAGGAACAAGGCGGGATTGGCAGGTCACACAGACCTTAGCAATTCTGGCCTCTTGCTCCAAGCCAGAGCTGGGCCAGCGCCCGCCACACATTCGAGCCGAAGGGCTGGCGCCACGTGCAGCCCTGGGCACTCCTGTGCACGATGCTCTGCACCGTTTAGTCCTCCAGCCTTCCTAGCGGGAAATCCCAAGGCCTCTGGGATGGTGCATGGGCGGAGCTCCTCAGGCAGCCCGAGCACTGCGCCGATATGGATGAGGACTGGCATGGGAGGGCATTGTGTATCAGCGCTCTGGTCTTGGCCCTTTCATTCACCTTTTTACCTGATTCTTTGGATTTTCACAGTATTTACCAAAGGCAGGGGACACTATGGTCTTGCTCTTGGCGAAACCACGCTGGAGCAGGCGGGGAATGGGGCAGCAGCGACTGCGCTGTCGGCTGTTCAACATCTGCTTCTCCCCAGGTAACTCCCGACTCCCTCATCTACCGCACGCTCATCAACTAYGACCCCAGCCCAGCCAGCAACCCCGTCATCATCCGAACCAACCCTGCCGTGATCCCCATTGAGTGCATCTATCCCAGGTAAGGGTGACGCATCCTCATGCGCTCCTGGTCCTTAACCGCCATCCCGGGACTCCGTCCCAAGGAGCATCCTTCCCTCTTCCCCTCGGCAGGAGGGAGAACGTTAGCAGCAACGCCATCAAGCCCACATGGGCTCCCTTCAGCTCCACGCTGGCAGCAGAGGAGAGGCTGGTGTTCTCCCTGCGCCTCATGAAYGGTAGGTGGGAAGCCAGCCCCTCACAGCCGGAGACAGTGGGCTCATGTCCATGGAGGAGGACGGGCCACCGACCCGCTGAAGAGCCAGGAGCCTGGGGGCTCCCTGCCCTGCTCCCTAGGGCTCCTCCTCCTGCTGAATCCCTGCCCGCCCCGCTCCTGTGGCCGGGGTGGGGGTCTGAGGAGGAAGAGCTGGCCCTCCTGTCACCCTCCTGTGCCTGGAGGCTTGAGGAGGAGCCGGCCCTCCACTTGTCACTGCCGCTGCCTTGCAGAGGACTGGAGCGCCGAGAGGCCCTTCACTGGCTTCCAGCTGGGCGACATCCTGAAYATCCAGGCGGAGGTCAGCACTGAGAACCACGTGCCTTTGAGGCTCTTCGTGGACAGCTGCGTGGCTGCGCTGAGCCCAGACAGTGACTCCTCTCCGCACTACTCCATCATTGATTTCAATGGGTAGGACTGGGGGCCTCTCTGGAGCCCAGAGTCGCAGTGACGGCTGAGGAGGTGCCTGGCTCGGGTGCTCCCAGCTCTGCTCTTGTGTCTCTAGATGCCTCGTAGATGGAAGGTCAGATGATACCAGCTCTGCCTTCATAACGCCACGGCCCCGGGAGGACATGATTCGGTTCCGGATCGACGTGTTCAGGTTTGCCGGGGACACGAGGAACTTGGTAAGACCTTCTTCTTCCTCCGTGAGGTGGAGCCCAGCTGAGGTGCTCCCCAGGAGGATCCCCAGCTCGTCCCCCTGCTTCGCCCTACAGATCTACATCACCTGCCACCTGAAAGTCACTCCTGCTGACCAGGCCCCCGACCCCTTGAACAAGGCCTGTTCCTTCAACAAAGCCAGGAACATGTGAGTAGCTGCTGCATGATCCTGGGCTGCAGGACAGGAGAGTTTCTACATTAATGTGACGTTGCTCAGGACAGGGCCATGTAGAGTCAGGGGTGGCGACATCCCTAACCCAAGCACTGTCCAGAGGGCACAAACACTTTTTGTGACCTATAGGTGGCACGAATGAGGATCCACCATCTGGAAACCCTTGTAGAGCTCACATCGCTGCCATATCCAGCTCCCACTCAGTCCCTTCATCCCAACCAGTGCTTCCATCCCACTCAAAGCCTCCATCCCGTTCAGCACCTCCATCCCGTTCAGCACCTCCATCCCGTTCAGCACCTCCATCCTGCTCAGCACTTTCATCCTGCTCAGCACTTTCATCCTGCTCAGTGCCTCCATCCCACTCAGCGCCTCCATCCCGCTCAGTGCCTCCACCCCACTCAGCGCCTCCATCCCGCTCAGTGCCTCCACCCCACTCAGCGCCTTCATCCCACTCAGTGCCTTCATCCCACTCAGCGCCTCCATCCCACTCAGCACCTTCATCCCACTCAGTGCCTCCATCCCACTCAGTGCCCTCAGGCACCTTTGGCCCCCGCCCTCTCGCCTGTAGAAGCCCTGGGGAGGGGGTCACGCGGGCAGTGGCAGTGCGCTGGGCTCACGCCGCCGCCACCCGCTGCAGCTGGGTGCCGTTGGAAGGCTCCGGGGACATCTGTGGCTGCTGCGAGAGCGGCAGCTGCGAGCCCGCTGCCCTGTCCCGGAGACTCGGCCGCCTCGACAGATGGCCCAGCCGCCGCTTCCGCAGAGACGCTCCCGCCGCCCCTGGTACGAGCGCCGCAGGGCAGGGCTACCAGGGCAGGGAGCCCTGGCCGCCGAGCCCGGGCAGCCGGCAGCTCCTTCCTTTGCAGGGAGAGAGGYGGAAGCTGACGTGGTCATCGGGCCCGTGTTCCTCACGGCAGACCCGGATGCGACGGGCTTCTCGGGAGGCTGGAGGGAAGGAGGCCGCGGTAGGTCCGAGCGCGGCCGCAGCCCCAGCCCCGTGCGGGGGCTCCCGCGGCCCGCCGTGACCCCCAGCGTGGCTTCCGCAGGTGCAGCGTCGTYGTCCGGCGTGGCCACGGGGCTGGCGGGCGTGGCGGCGGCGGCCGCGCTGGCTGTGGTGGCGCTGGGGGCCGCGGTGGCGCGCAGGCGGTGCGCCCGCCCCTCCGCCGCCTCCTGAGCCCGGGCGCGGGCACCAATAAAGCGTGGGAAGGAGAACCCTGTGTGTGCGTTCCTGCCAGGCTGCAAGGAGCGGCGCGGAGAGGAGAAGCACCCCCGGCGTGATGGTGGTGCCGCCGCCAAGGGCGGGTTGGGTGCAGCCCACGCGGGAGGCACTCAAGGGACCCCAGCGTGGGCTCGGCCCCGCTGTGCACAGCCCCGTGGGCCCGGTGGGCTCTGCTGCAGCCGCAGGCGCTGCGGAGCCGCGGAGGGGACGGCCCTGGGCGCTGGGCTCTGCCGCCCTCGTGCGCACGTAGGCTGTCCTGCAGCGGCACCCAGCCCCGTGGGGCGCTCCAGCCCCAGGGCAAACCTGCAGCCAGCAGCTCCGCGTCCAGGGCAGCAGGAAGAGCATCCCACGGCCCACAGTCCTGGGGGCCACACGAGAGGCCACAGGGCCCCCCCTAGGCCATGGGCACACGAATGTCCCTGGTGGCCACATGAGAGGTCCAAAGGACCCCAGGCCACAGGCACATGGGATGCCCTGGGTTCCACAGGAGAGGCCACAGGGCCCCCCGGCCATGAGCACAAGGAAGGCCCTGGGGGCCACATTAGAGGCYGCATTGCCCCCGTGGCCTGGGGGAGTCCTTCTGCCTCTTAAGGAGATCCCAGGACCCTCCGTGGTCCCGTGGCTGCGGGAGCCCTGTGGCCTTCTGGTGTGGCCCCCGGGGCTCTCCGTGCCCCCAGGGCATGGAGGGCCCTGGGGGTCACATGAGAGACCGCAGGGTTCCCCACGGGACCASAGAGAGCCCTGGGTGCCACACAAGAGGCCGCGGGTCTTGACAGGCAACGGGCGCGTGGAGTGCCCTGGGGGCCACATGAGAGGCCCCTGGACTCCCCCGGCCATGGATGCACGGAGCGCCCTGGTGGCCACAGCAGATGCTGCAGGGCCTCCTGGCCTGGCTGCCTCCACGTCCCCGGCTCTGGTGGGGTGTGGCGGAGCGGGGCTGGGCAAGGATGAGAGCCGGGCTGAGGGGCAGCAGCTGGCCCGGATGCCCCCAGCCCTGGAGCACGGGCAGGGATGCCATTCAAGGCAGCCCGGCCAAGCCGCCGYTTCCCCAGTGCTGGCTGCATGGGGTGGAGCGGGCTGATTCTCCCGAAGCCAACGGCTCCTCGTCGTGCGCCGCTGAGGCCGAGCCTGGCTCTCCGTACGTGTGTGGGTGCCGGGGACGCTCCGAGGGGGCCGAACCCCCGCCGTCTCCAGCGGCCGTGGAAGTTGTCCTCGCAACCCTGCCTGCCAAGAGTTAAGTGCAGCAGGAATGCGCTGAGCCCTCGCCACATTCCTGGCGTGCCTTCCCCACKTCGCCTTGACCCGCTCTCCTCCACRGCAGGGCGTCAAAAAAGAAAGAAGAGGAAGCAGGACAGGAAAAAAAGGGCTTTGAGAAGGGCTCCTGGTTGTCCTGCTGCTGCCGGGGCCTCTGCAGGGGCCGTGGGGGCTGCTGCGGGACCCGCCGTCCCCCGCCAGCCACAGCAGGGCACAGGGATGACAGGCAAGGCTGCCCTGCCACTGCCTCTTCCGGGCCGGAGCTCCGGRGCGCTCCCACCTCCCCGGCTGTGCCCTTGGGGACCGGGAGCTGCTCTTGGACCCGCTGGGAGCACTGAGTGAACAACCGTGCCACCTCTCCGCTAGTGTGGGCAGGGAAAGCGGTTCTGTTGCTGTTGTCAGCTCACGGAAGGACAAGGCCCCATGGCAGCCGCCAGCAGCAGGACACTCCTCATGGGTCATCACGGAGACTCCTTGCAGGGCCGCCCTGCTTTGAACCACGTCCCTGGAGAGCCGAAGCCTGGGAGTCCCTGCCGGGGCTGACACCATGTTCGCCCTCCCCATTCCTACCTTAGCCCTCTCCCTGCCGCCCTTGTCTGGGCCGGAGGCAGCGGCTCCCTCGTAGGCCCTTCAGCCCTCGCTCCCGTTGCACTGTGGCGTCTCCTGCCCTTCYRCCCCATGGAACTGGTGCTGGGGTCYGGACGCAGCCCGGAAAGGCTTTGCCTCGCGRAAAAAACAAACTGTCAAGAGCAATGTGGTTTAATGATGTCAGGTTTTAAAGCTGGTGAAAATAACAATAATAATAATAAAAACAGACTTCCAGTCGAGTGAAGGGCTCCCCAGTTTTACCAACAGAGCAGAAGGAGCAAACCTGCCCCCAAGAGGCCGGCAAGATGCCCAGGTGACCGAGTACACATTGATTCCCTGGGCAGCCTCAGCCCTTACCTGCATGAGCACCACTGCGGCCGGAGCCACCCCAGGGAGTGCAAGGCTGCGGCAGGCAGAGCCAGCGCCTTGCTGGGGCTCCCAGCATCGCGGGGCAGGTTTGGTGCCACAGTGACCGTCACGCCAGGAGCAGCTGCTGCATTCGCGCCCAGCACCCTGCGACGGTCCCCGTGGCGCCCCGGCATCCAGCGGAAGACGAGAGGCCTCAGGAAGCAGAGGCGGCACAGGGTCCATGGCACCGCGGGGCCCCCGTGCCCGGGGATCGCAGAGGGRCACAGTCGGGTCTGCACGGCACTCTGCTGCTACATGCGACCGAGAGCACCCAGCCTGCCGGCTGCCAACAACCCTTCCTTTAGCCAGCTAAGATTCACCATCGGCTTCCACGAGGAAGCAGCAAACAACAGAAACAAGGATTAATGAAAAGTAAGGTATAAAAATATTTCAACCAGTCCCTCTGGTTCTGCTCGTGTTTTTCCCAACAGTGGCTTCTGGCTGAGATCCCAAGGCGCCGCAGGCCGGAGGAGCAGCGGCCAGGCCCCGTGCACCCAGGGGAGGCCATCTCGCCCGCGGGCCCCAGGGTTTGAGCGGGGCCTGGGAGGCTGGCGCGGGGCGTCCCACCAGCCCTGCTGAGATCAAGACCTGCGAGGAGGAGAAAGCCAGGCACACGTGAGGAGGGCCCTGCAGAGGCGCCCTCAGGACAGGCTCTGCACCACTCAGGAGCTGCGAGCAGCTCTCGTGGCACGGCTTGCTGCTGGAGATTTGCATCGAAAGCAGCTTTGCTCTGGTTTGCCACGAGAACAAGAAACTGCCAGAAACTAAGCATAAACACTCAAAACTTAAGAAAGAGTGCAAAACACCCCYCCTCCCCCCGATCCCCAGCCGTTTGCCAAACCCAGTCCCAAACTTTGCTTGAGGTTTGCACAGAAACCCTGGCCAAGGGGGAGGAGAAAAGCAACCAAATGGCCTGGGGCGAGAATAGCTTTACACTGCAAAGGGGGCACCCGAGCGGACAGGCGGGCCGAGGGACACGCGCGGCCATTTCCTTACTGGGAAATCTTGCAGTTTGTCGTGGCCACGTAGCGGCCGGTGTAGTGAATGTTGCACCTCACCACGTTGTTGGTGAAGTCGGACTCCAGGACAATGTATTTGGGGTTCACTTGCACCTAAGGGAGACAGGCAAGAAATTGATGACATGGGATTAACCATCATGGCAGAAAGGCCCCTCTGGGGATCAGGGAGGGAAAGGCTCCCTGGGATAGATGTAAGCAGCCGTGGGGCGATGGAGGGGGTATCACATGTGAGCCATTCCCTCTGCCTGCTTTGGCAAGAAATAAAATCAGCTGTTGCGAGATGAGTGAGGGATTTTCCCTGGATTAGGGAAACTACGGGGTTTTAGGATGGTGACTCAAGCATGAGTGTGACTATATACAAAAATGAAGGTGGGTGGTTGCAAAGCAGCTGGTTGAGAGGAACCCAGAGCAAACCSAGGTTGGTCCCGGCAGTCCTTGGGAACCAGCGTGTCTCTCCTATGCCCCACYGCGGGTCAGCGCATGCAGCACTCACCTTCAGAACGTAATTTCCTGGCTGCACGTCTGTTATGTCGATCCACTGGCAGTCAATGTCAGCATTGTAGGTGTCATAGCACCCTGGGCTCAAGCCCTGCAGCAAGAAGAGAAGGAACATTGCTTAGGAGACTGAGGGGCCTCAGGGCACCCTGTGAGCATATCCAATACTTTGGAGGTGATCAGTCATGGAGTTGATCAACCATGGAGATGAACAGCCATGGAACTGGTCAGCCATGGAGATGGTCAGCCATGGAGGTGATCAACCATGGAGGTGGTCAGCCATGGAGGTGATCAGCCACGGAGGTGGTCYGCCATGGAGGTGATCAACCATGGAGATGGTCAGCCATGGAGGTGATCAACCATGGAGGTGGTCAGCCATGGAGGTGATCAACCATGGAGCTGCTCAGCCATGGAGGTGATCAGCCACGGAGGTGGTCTGCCATGGAGGTGATCAACCATGGAGCTGCTCAGCCATGGATGGCTTCAGTAGAGAGAAGGTTCTTCCGTAGCCTCTCTCTGGGTATGTCCATCTCCTCCCTGCCTCCCACAGCCCCCAGCCCACCTGAGTGTGGGACGTGCAAGCGTAGCGCTTCAGGTTCCCAAAGTCACAGGTCGTGTCCTCCAAGCAGAAGCTGGCCTTGTGGCCCTCGGCCACCTTCCTCCCTGTGGTGGCATCCAGGAGGTCRTAGTGGCTGAACTCGTCCATGCTGTGGTAGTGCCTGGGGGACAGCTGGTGTCAGGGTGACTGTGCCTGGCACGGGACTCTAGCACTGCCTTCCYTGCTCTCCCCAGTCATGTTTTTGGGAAGGTGTTGGAGCTGGGAGTAGCTTCACACGCTTAGTCCCTCATGAGCCCACGTCTGAGATAGCCCCCAGGGCCCACGTGTAGGAGCTTGGTGGTTGCCAGAGCAGAGGGGCAAAGCAAGGAGATGGATAATCTTGGAGCAGCAGAGGGAGGAGGGAAGGAAAAAAAATGGAGAAGGAGTCATTTCCTTTTCCCCAAAATGCCATTGAAAGGGCAGCAGGAGGGAATAAAGGCCTGAGCAYAGAGAGGTGGAATGGGGACCCCTCGGCCTGCCAGCCCCGAGGAGTCCCGTGCGCACCCTGAGCCCACTCACTGGTGGCAGCTGTGCCATTCCCAGGTGTGCCGCGGGCGGCTGGGCAGGAAGTCGGCCGTGCCCTGGTTCTTCACACGCTGCGGGAACCGCAGCAGCACCCGCACGTCGTAGTCGGTGGCCTCGGCTGTGTAGGCGGTGCTGGGCACAGGGAAGGAAGCAGGAGACGGTCACGGCCTGGTATCCTCGGCCACCCTGCCCAGCATCCCCATYCCAGCAGTGCCAGAGGGGATGCTCCAGCACTCAGGGTGGCACCAGGCTTGTCCTGGTGTCCCTCGCAGAGCGGGGTTTCCCCGAGCGCTGCTCTCCTCGAAGGACATGGCCGGGATGCCAGGATTCCCGGCGCAGCCTGTTCCAGCGCAGCTGCAGACGCCGGCCGGCGCTGCCAAAGCTGCCTGCAGCGGCTGGCTGCTCCATGGAGCCTGGCAGCGGAGCCCAGACAGGCYGCTTCGAGAGCGAAAACATCCCCGCAAATAAATCTGTAGCAGGACTTTTTCCTTAGTGGAAAAACAGATTATGAAAAGTAACAATAAAGGGAGAAAAATGTTCCCTGCCCCCTAGCCCACACCTGCCAAACACCAACTTTTCCCTCTCCTCTCCTCTCCTCTCCTCTCCTCTCCTCTCCTCTCCTCTCCTCTCCTCTCCTCTCCTCTCCTCTCCTCTCACCGGAGGAATCAGCAGATGCTCCCCTGAGCTCCTGGGTTTACTCAGTGCCCGTCCGGGAGGCACAGCAGGGCAATGAGAGCTGAGTGGGCTCAGCGTGCACCCCGACTGCGAGCAGAGGCTGCAGCGCTCTTGGGTAACCCCAACCCACCTTGAACACGGCTGCGTTTCTGCCCGCCAGCCGATGGCACTGCCAAGCCCCGTGCGCCCCGCGGCGTGGCCCATACTCCTACCTGGCCAGGCACTTCTCCTCGGCGGCACAACGCAGCGAGTACAGGTGGGCTCTCTGCACGTACGTGGAGGCCTGCACGTAGTTGGGGTCCGGCACCAGGTCGGGCAGCCCTGCAAGGGCAAGAGGCTGAGCACGGGGTCGGGCAGAGGCTGTGCTTGGCCCAGCATGTGGCCTCCCCCCGGCCTCACCAGAGGCCGCTTTTGGGGAGGGGGCGATTTCAGCTGGACATGCAAAATCCTCCAGACCTGCCCCAACCCCACAGCCTCTGCCGGCAAACCGAAACCCTGCATTTTCGGGTGCCATTGGTGCTCACCCTGTCCTCCCGGAGATGGCTAAATGAGAAGCTGCCAGCCCCATGACCCTCTGCACGGGCTGGGGGTTGTTGGGTCCCCTCTTCCAGCTTGCCCGCATGGGCCTTTTCCAAGYGTGCTGCCCTGCTGGGCAAGGGAGCAGCGGCGGTGCCAGGTCGCTGGCGGGAGCACACGAAGCTGGTGGAAGCTCACCTGACTCCCCATGTGGAAAGGGCCTCACCTGAACTCGGAGAGGGGACGTAGGGCGCAGGGGATGGGCCCTGCTCCCAGAACCACCCTCGTGCCTCCCGCAGCCTCCCATTCCCAACACCTCTTCCCGAGACCACCACCCGTCAGGAGGATGAAGAACAGCAAAGATGGAGTGTCTTGGGACCAGGCTGTGCTGCCAAAGAGGAGCCTCACRCAACTCCCAACCTCGCCCACAACCCTCGGCCGCCTCTCCAGGYCAGCCCAGCTCCTGTCCCTTCCCACCATCCTCGCCAGGGAGTGTGTGAGATGCAGCAAGGCCTTCAGGGGCGCTGGGTCAGCGGCTCTTCTGGCACCAGAAGCTTCCTTTTTTTTCTCCTCCTCTTCTTTTTTTCCCTTTTTCCCCCCTTTTTTCCCTTTTTCATTCCAAGAAGAACAATGCCTTCTTGTTTCCTGGCCTGACTTCCCTTGGGGGATCACGTCACTGGATTGGAGCTCGCTTCCTGCCTCCAAGCTTGGTCATCGCTGCTGATGTAATGCTCGGGGGGCCAGGGGAGCCGCTCGCTCCCCATCGCTCTTCCCTTCGCAGGGAGAAAGCAGGACGAGCCTCGCGAGGTGACTCCACATGGCCGCTCGGAGGGGAACATTTGTCATCATTTAGCAAATAACGTTTCCTCCTCGCTGTTGTTTACAGCAAATTCTTGGGTGTTCCCCCGCAGTAACATGACTCCCTCCTTTCCCACCAGCGCGTCCTTTCCCCTCGGAGAGCTCAGACGCACGGGCCAGCTGGGATGGCCCCGTGTTGCAGCTGCATTTGGGGTTCCTGGTGGTGGGTTCACCATGGGGCTTCCCTTTGTGATGGACCCATGCTGAGGAAAGGCTGGGGCTTCTCCTCCCGTGTCGCTCCCCGCCCGGCCCGCGTGATGACCAGCCAGGCGTTCCCACGTTAGGCACCATGGAAAGAGTTACTCATAAAAAAGMACTATTCGCTTACGCACCATTTGTGAGGGTGCAGAGCGCACCGGACAGAGGAGAATGGCAAGACACCTGGGCTCGCTCCTGCTTTCCKTGCAAAAACTGCCGTATTTTGCAAGTTTTGCCCAATTGGAAAGCCCAAGTACCATCAGCTGGCCCCAGGGTGGGGGCTGCTGYGTGTCCCCCTCCTTCCGGCCACCCTGGTGGTGGCGGCTGGTCCTGAGCGCGTTTTGGATGTGCCGGGGCACAGCACGGGCTTCCCGGGGCAGCAACACGGCCGCTCCCCCTGCGTGTGTCCCCAGGCTGAATGCGTCGCGGAGCCTCGTCCCTGGCGCCAAGGACCCGCGAGGCTCCGCGCCGGCCGCCCGCGTGGCCAAGCCCAATCCCGGCGGGACCCGCAAGGAAACGCGCTGGGCGGAGCAGCTGGTAGGGGACCCGCGCACAYCCACGKGAGGAGGAGGAAAACAACCGTAATMAGAGCCACGCGGAGGCAGGAGGCACACGRYGGAGCGATGCGGCCACCCACGGCCCTTGCTGCTGTCCCCAGGCCGCCAGGCACTGCGCCAGGGGCCCTGCATCTGCCCTTCCGTGTCCCCCTGCGAGGCGCCGTGCCGCCTACCACGAGCTCCGCGTGCTCCCCGGGGGCAGGCAGTGGCATCAAACATGAGCCCATCCCCAGAGCGAGGATGTCCTGGGCCACAGCCCAAGTTCCGCCCCGGGTGCCACCTCCTTGGGTGTCACCACGGCGGCGCGCGAGGGCCAACGACATGGGTAGTCCTGCAGGTCCTCCCTGAGAGCACAGCCTGACTCCGTGACCATCTCCCTCTCAGGGGTGCAGGGGACCCCAAACTACAGCCTAGGCAGTAGATGCRTGAAAACTAAGAGGCAAAATACAAGGGGGTGTTCTTTAAACCATGGGCAGACAGGCAGAGAGCTGTCTCGGCCAGTTCCTGCAGGAGCTGAATCACAATTTAGCTAGAGCCAACTTTGTCCAAGGAGGCACCTCCTCCTTGCTCTGGTTTCTGAAGCCCAATGTTTCCCACAGTTGGTTTGTTTGTTTGTTTGTTTGTTTCTCTCCATCGTTTGAGGGCAAGGCAAAACAAAAACCAGCACTGTGATTTCGGGTGAAAAAAAGTGCTGCAGTTGATCAGGGGAAGAGGAGGCAAAAACGAAGGAGGGGAGGCACAAGAGGGAGGTGAGAGGAAGAGGAGGCTCTGAGACGCAACCTGGGGGAGAGCAGCGACGCTACGCACAGCGCTGGAAGTAAAAGCAGGGGAGCTGGGCCGAAGGAAAGAGGAGAGGAGCAGATCCGTGCGTGAGGCCGCCCGGGCTCCGTGCCGCTGACTCAGAGACACGTTAGAGCAGACGGAGGGAAAACAAACGAGAGAGTGAACGGAGCAAGGAGGAGGGGCGGGGAGTGTTTTTATTTTAGAAAGTTCACATGTGTTTAATATTGCAAGTTGACAAGAATATATACAGAGGCTGCTTCCCTCTGCTTCCCAAGGCCTCGGAGCCAGGCCAGAGGGAGATGAGGTCAAACTCATAAAATTAGCCCTTTGTTCAGCGTTGCCTGCACGAAACGCCGTCTTGGAGGGGTCTGCGCTCAGTCTTGAGGCCTCATGTGCCCTCAAACACTGGAATTTTCCATGGCCGCAGCCTCCTGGCAGAGCCCTGCCTTCCCCTTGATGGGAAAAGGAGCCACGCCAGGTAAGAGGGGGGAACCTCTAGTCCTGCTGCTCGGGGTTTGCTGGGTGCACAGGCGACAATGGGCAGCCCCAGTGGCTCTCGGGGTGCGCGTGCCCGAGGGAAAGCAGCCACGGCCGGCGGGGCCGCCCGGGTCCTGCTGGCTGCAGGGGAGCCTTTGTCAGAGGCCCTGCTGGTCCTGCCGTTCTCATCGTCCTACCAAGAACCCTCCTGCCCTCCRCCGCCTGGCTAGAGCTAGGCCCTGTCCCAGCACACGAGAAGAAACTACTCGGGTTTTGAGGAACTCCTTGCCCCATAGGACCCGTAAAGACCAAAGGATGGACCTCGGGAAGGAGTATTTTTTAAGCTGTGTGAAAATTTAAACTGAATAAAATGGCTTAACAACTCCAAGGAACAGCTGCAGCCYGCAGAAGATAATTAACCTCAGATAATGAACCTGCAGATAATGAACCTTAGCYTTCTGGAGAAGAACCCTCTGAGCTCAGGGAGGACTTTGCTGCCAGGCAGGGTGGGAAAGAGCTGGTCAACAGCAGGGACTTTAACAGGAGAGATGCACTGGRAGCATCTGCCGCAGTGGGACATGCCACATTCGTGCCAGCCTGTTGTGACACTCGTGTCCTGAGGAGACCTTAACACTCGGAGCAACCCCGAGTACCCCACACAGGACCCCCGGTTCCGTGCTGAACCTACGGGCCTCAATGGGCTTGCTTTTCTGCTTGTGTTCTCAAAGGCAGGACACGAGGCCACGGGGAAGGACACCGACCCTCATGGCCCGTGTGTTTCCTTCCACACCGTCATGCAGGCACGGGGTGCCCCTCTGGCCCCGGGAAGAGCCGCCCTGGGGTGTGTGCATGGGCACGTCACCCTGGCCACTAGTGACACGACTGCAAACACAGACTCTGCACAGACTCTGCTCCGCTGCATGAGATAGAAGGTCTGTGATTTGGCTCCTGGACAAGATTTGGAGAGCAGAATGGGGCCTGAAACACAGACCTTTGCCTGGAGGCTTCTCCRTTGGCTTTGAGATCTAGATGCACTGAGGACACTTTATTCTCTTTGAGTGCTCCAAGGGTGGGAGATCTGAGGATGGCTGCTACTCCGGATTTGTCTGCGCCTTGGCTGAGTGTAGATCCAAGCCTATGCGCAAGACCAGAGCAGACCCCACACTGCCCCCTCCAGCACCCACCAAGAGCCCCCCCCGGAGCTGCGAGCAGCCTCAGCACCAGGAAAGCAGGCGAGAAAGGCCCTCATGGCTTGGCAGAGCTACCCCACGGTGCAGGTGGTCCTCGGCATCGCGTGGCAGCGCTGAGCACCACGCTCTTCACCGCGGCGCGTGGCCACCACCCAACCGCAGCGCCAGACGCCCCACGTGCCATCACTGGCGCAAACGGTGGCACCAGGTGAGCCTGGACACAGACCATCACCACAGCCCCCAGCGAGGGCCACGCCGGGGCCGGAGTGGAACAACGCTCGTGCCGGGGCAGGGCTGCAAAAGCCCTTCGGACATTGTCCTCCGATATGTCTTTGTTGTGGATTTTGAGTGGAAAGAGGCAGAGCAATGGCGATGCTTGCGCATTACAAACCGAGTTGCAAAAGGCAGTGATCTGATTGCTTCATTAAAATCCCCAGGTGCCTGTAGGGCGGCACAGTGAGTGGCCTGGAATGCCGCACATTCCTAGCAGACGGCAAGCTGGAACCGGGCTGGATTATCCAGGACTTGAGGAGATTAGGGCGTAATTAGCATGTGATTCTGCTTCAGGGGTGATGTGCCCCTCACCAAACCCATGGGCTGAGCATGCCATGGGCCTCCGTCCTGGCTGCCCATCAGGCTCGCAGCTTGCCTGGTAAAGCCCGGTGGGAGAGAGTGCGATAGCTGAGATGAGTGGGCACTGTGCAGCAGGAGGGCCCCAGGACCTGCCCGTCCCCCTCCATGCCCTTCTTTGGTCAGTGCATGCGAAGAGCAGGACTTTACTTGTGAAAAGTCCTGTATTAGCTGGGAAACAACCCCACGCTCTGCTCCCAGCGGTCACTGAGTCCCTGCTACGTCCTCCATCACGGCCGGCCCGGAGATCCACCCCATCCCTCTGCCAGCCCACTCAGCCCTTAAGCACAGAGGGAGCTCCCCCTTAGGAGGACAGACACTAAACTGTGTCCCCGGGGCCACCGTGAAGCTCTCAGGGGCTGCTGCTCACAAGGGGTGACAGTGGACGAGGGGAGGGAGGGCTCTGGAGAACCCCTCCTGCACAGATCCCCTCCRTAAGCTCTTTCCCACACATGTTGTGCGGGGCCACACGGCCCCGGCTTGACCCACGCTGGCTGTTCTTGCTCTGTTTACTTCCCTGCACGCAGCAGAGCTGTGCTCAGGTATGGCTGGGACGAGCACGTCTCGTCCCTCATCTGGGAAGAGCTTTCCTCAGGATCCGTGTGCCTGCATGGGTCCGAGGGCCACATGGGTCAGAGGCTCCGACTGAGAAGGGCTTCCCAGGGGAACGTCAAGAAACAGATCTCTGGGGCCACTGCCGCTCGCGTCCGAACTGCGACACAGAGCGAACACCTCTTGGGCAGCCTCAGCCAGAAGCCACCCGCAGGGTGTCCTCGCTATCGGGGCAGCAGGACGTGGGAGGGCGGCTGTCCCCGCTGCGAATGGGGACCGCTGTGCGGAGCCGGGTGGCAGCCCAGCACTCGCCACGCCAGCATGGGCTGCAGGGGGAAATGCGCCCGGAGGCGCCCCACAAACCGAGCGCACACCAGCCCGTGGCACACAGCYACCTCGCTCCGTGGGGTCCCCGTACCAGCCGCTCCAGTGCCGTGAGCCCGGYGCCACCGTGGCCTCCCTTTGCTCCCTCTTTCCCACCACCTGCACCAGTGCTCCTGGAGGAGCGGGGTCCCCAGGARCCCCAGAGCGCCCTGTTCCCCCATGCCACGTCGTCCCCGCAGTGCCGGGACAGCCGCCGGGCCGCTGCGCACTCACCCCGTCCATTGGCGCTGGGCCGGTACACGCTGCCCACGCTGAGGCGGGCCTGGCCRGCAGCGGCGCTCTCGGGCAGCGCCGGCGGCACCTCGGGGCTCCTGGCGGGCACGTAGGGCTCGGCGCGGGGTGCCCCGTAGGGCTCCAGCGGGCGGAAGGGCGGCTGCGGCGGCACRTAGGGCTCAGCCGGCGCTTGGCCGTAGGGCGGCCGCTGCTGCCCGGCACTGTTGGCGTCGGCGAAGGCGGCCTCGGGGGTGCCGCCGGCGTCGTGGTAGAGGCTGTGCGAGTAGCGTCGGTCCAGGGCGTCGGGCGGCGCGAAGGGTCTCTCGGCGGCCGGGTAGTAGCCCTGGGCTCGGAAGGGGCTCTGCTCCTCACCGGGCTCCTCGTAGCGGCCGCGCGGTTGGAAGGGGTAGAGCGCGCCGGCCGCTGCCGCCGCTGCTGCCGCCCCGCCGGGGCCTCGGTAATAGGCGTACGCCTCGTCGTAGGCGCGCGGCACCTCGTAGCCCTCGTACTGGCCACCGAAGGGCGGCTGCTGGAAGGAGCCCTGCTGGCCGTAGGACGAGTAGGCGAAGGAGGATGCRGCCGCCGCTGCCGAGGAGGAGGAGGAGGACGACGAAGCCTGACGCTGGCGGGCGGCGGGCGGGCGAGCCCGCTGCGAGCCGGTGCTGTCGCCCACGGGGCCGTCACGCCAGTTGTTGGGCACCTGCCCGAAGCCGAAGGGGTGGCGCGTGTGTCCCCGCACGGTGTCGGAGCCGGGCCGCAGCGGCAGCGCGGGCGCCTGGCGGCGCACGTTGCCCGTCGCGTCGGCCAGCAGCACGCGGGGGCCGCGCTGGGGCCGCTGCGGCCCCGCGGCCGGCACGTACTCGGAGCCCGTGTTGAGGAGGCTGTAGAGGCGGCCGTTGTTCTCCCACTGGATGAGCTGGCGCCAGGGCTCGTCGGCTCCCGGCTCCCGCTGCGCCCGTGCCAGCAGCGCCAGAAGCGCCAGTGCGGAGCCCAGCGGCGCCCACAGCCGCCACGCGCCGCCCGCCATCGTGGCCGGCTCCTCTAGTGGCGCCCGGCACCCAGGCCCRGCCCGGCCCGCAGCCGCCGGCCCCGCGGCGCTTCCTCTGGGCGCGGCGGCTTCCCCGGCTTGGCGGCGCTGGCGCTGCCCATTCCCGGCCCGCGCTCCGGCGGGAGGCRCGCGGAGCGGGACGGCGGGATGCGGAGCGGGACTGGCTGCCCCGCGCACCCCTCTGGCGTCTGCGGCGGCGCGCGGCRCTTCTCACATGGCGGCGACTCCGGTGGGGATGTCCCTTCCGCCCGCCCCGGCGCGCGGGAGGGATTCGCTGCTGGGTCGAGTGAACAAGCGAGAGGCTGCGGGGGAGGAGAAAAGCCTGGAGGGATTCGGACTGCTCGTGCGCCCCGCGGAGTCCTAGGGGCCGCCGCCGCCCTGCGCAGATCCCGCACACGCCCACGGCCGGCCCCACGCGTCCCCCCGCACGAGAGGCCGGCGCCACCACCGCAGCGACAGCCCAGGCCCAG
>PTEX01000021.1:6927623-6984218 GCA_003342815.1 Eudromia elegans
CGGGAGGGAAATACACCCCAAAAACTGAGCCTGAACCACCCATGGGGCTACGGGAGAGAAATACACCCCAAAACCTGAGCCTGAATGAGCTGTGGGGCTATGGGAGAGAAATACACCCCAAAACCTGAGCGTAAAATCCCCATGGAGCTACAGGAGGGAAATACACCCCAAAACCTGAGCCTGAACCCCTGGGAAGCTGGCGTAAAATGCAAACATCCCTCCCCACTCCCAAACAAATATACTCCCTGCACGCAGACGGAGCCGCGCATCCRTCCTCAGTACATAGAGGGGCTGCTGATGGACGCAGTTTGGCACCCGCTGCCGGGACCATCCGCCTCGACCTCCTTGCTTAAGGGCAGAGCAACAACCACCACCTCGCCCCCTGCAAAGGGGAACTTCCAGCCCCAAATTCCTTCCCTTTTGGGGCCATTTCCAGGCTTCCWGCCTCCCCAACAAAAGCTTAGCCCGAGCTGGGGCTCTGGGACGCGGAGGTGGCCATGCCCACACGGGTCCCCRCACCCGCTAGATGGTGCCACCAGCCCGCGCGTGCGCTGCCACCAGCCCCGGCTTGCACGAGGTGACAGCGACTCGGGGCGGCCCCAATCCCCGACCCTCTGACAGGCAGCAAGGAGGGAGGCCATGGAGCCGGGAAGCGAGGTGGGCATTGAGGGTGCTGCAGCCTGGAGGGTCCCCCAGGTTTCCTGCCCTCACGCCTCCGAGGACGCCAGCGCYGCCACCAAACACCCAGGGACATCGAGGCAGAAGGGCTGGGGACAGTCCCCCAGGCTCTGCCCCCTGCTTTCCATGGGCTCAGATGTTCCCTGCGGGATCGCTTCCCAAGCCCGTGCTGTGAACCCCAGAACCCGACCGTCCTGCTTCAGCTCCCATAAACCGCAGTGAGCACCAGCACAGTTAGTGCATTTGAATCCAAGGCAATTAAACTATTTAGCAACTCCATTGCCTTAATACAAGCTTTCTATTAAATTGCCTTAATACAAGCTTTCATTGGTATTTTCACATATACAAAATGTATATACGCACATTTTTAGCCGATTTGAAACAACTAGCCCTGTGAGTAACACGATGTCACACGCTGCACTCCCACCCGAGCGAGCCCCATCTCGGGGACGGAGCGAGGAAAGGCCAGCGGAGCCCAGATATGGGCCCAGGAGGCCGAGGAGCTCCGAGCGCGGCCGCCACCGGGAGCCTCCTGCCTGGCCTCTGCTGCTCATCCCCGGGCCCCGCTCCTGGTAGACCTGGTGCCTAACCTGTTCACACTGTTGCTGTGATTGCTGCCTCCTCGGCGCAGAAATGACCTCTTTTCCTGATGATCAAAAAGCTTTTCTCTCCCCAGACAAAAAGGGTGAAGAAAAAAAAAAAGAAAAAAGAAAAATCAAGATTAAAAGAAAATAATCAAAACGAATTTTCTCCACTTCCGTCTGATCCATTTAATTCTCCAGATACGCTCCTGTTGAACGATTTCATGGAGTGTTAGGCAGGGAAAGGCCCGCTTTAGTCTGGAGCGGGCAGTGCCCTGGCCTGCCGCCTTGCTGCCCTCCGCAGGCTCCTGCGCCTGGGCTTCCAGTGGGAGCCCCGGATACACCAACCCCAACGAGCTGGGGCAGCCACGGGCACAACTGCTGTGAATCTGAGGGGCCCAAGCCGGAGGTAGCCAGGGCACTGAAAGAGGCCTCGGAAGAGAAAGGGCCGTTGCAGCCGCCTCAGTGCAACGCTCCAACTCGCCAACCAGAGCCTGCAAGTGCTTTCGGCAGGGGAAGGCATTTGGAACTTCCTCTGTTCGGGAGCCTAAAGGGAAGGCCCTTCATTACTTTTGTCTCCGCATCTCAATGGAAACACCAGCTGGCTGTGAACAAGCCCTTAACTTCTTCTCCCAGCCACAAAGGTTGCTCGGCAGCATTGATGCCTCCAAGGCGCTGCTCCCTGTTTCCAGCCACAGGTAATTTCCAAGGCGGGGACAAGGCGTTTGTCACCCTGACCCAACGCGTGTGCCCAGCAGGGCTGCAGGAAGGGCTTGGACCAGGTCCTTGGACCACCCTCCGTGAGCGCTGGGTCCGTCCCCAGCCTCTGGGCCTGAATGAGTGGAGGTTTCCGGCTACATCAGGGTGTTGGACACAGCAGGGACTTGGGCTCTAGCCCTGTGTCTGCTATGTGGCCTTGAGTCAATCACTTTTCCCACCAATTTCTCCACCTTTACTTAAACAACACAACATTCAAGAGCAATTACGCATCTAAAGGAGCTGCCTTCTGGCTATGGAGTGAAAGGAGGTCTCCTCTGATGGAATGGGAGTCGTGATTCAGCCCCAGGAGCTCCACATGCAGAAGACCTAAACTCTTTGCATTGAAAGACCAGTGGGAAATACATTGGGATACGTTGCCTCATACATTGGGAAACATTGTCCCATGCATTGGGAAACGTATGGACAGATAAGAGGGAAGGGCAAAACAGCGCCTCCATGAACAGAAGTGAGTCTGGCAAGGCGTCAGCTAACAGAATCCTCTAAATCCCCAAGTTTTTCCAACTAGCTAAGGAAAAACACCCATTTGGAATCATTGACTCACCTTGAGAGGTCAGCACACTGACACCAGACTGAGTAAATGCTGCACAGCACTTCCAGCTGTCCCGAAGGCCCAGGTTTGTTCCCCACACACATGAGACTCATATGTCTTAGGAATTCTTTTTCCACCTTGGAAAGAGGCCTCAGAGGAGGCRTTTTCAGACCATCTCTCCATTCAATACCCAGCGTGTCCGATGTGTTTGCACAGCCCTGATTTCTTCCTCTTCAGCCTCTCTCCCACCCAGCAGCAGCCTGGCTAGACACGTTGACCCATCGCTGTCCRAAGCAGAGAGGAGCCAGCCCTGGGCCCGACTCCACGTGTCCTTGGCCTCCCTGCCCCATGCTCGGTGCAGAGGTCGAGCTGCTTTTACCTGCGCGGCCTGGAAAGAGCGGGGCTGTGCGGGAGGGACGTTGGCCTCCTTGAGCACATCCGACACGGATTCACGTGCTTGTTTACAGCTCCCTGCTATTGCTGAGTTCTCGCAACGCTCCTCTCGCAGCCAAACATCAGCTCTGCTTTCCATGATGATTTTCATCTATTGCATTTAGCAATTAAAGGTGATTTTCTTCTCGCTCATGTTTCTAATGGAGCTTATAATTAACATGCTTTTGATTCCCTTCCTTGCTTGCACGCCAGCCTCAGATGTCAGCGAAGGCCTCTGATGATCACACTGCCTCTGGGCTCTATTTATAGCTGGCCTCGGCTGTGGAAGCAAGACCATGGGGAGGGAAAGGAGCAGGGCCGGGAGGACTGAGAAGCCRGGCTGAGCTCTGGCCTCTGCTGTAATCCTCTTTGCCCAAGTCCCTTGATCCCTCAGGATACCCCATCCTGCTCCAYGGAGCTTTTCCTCGCCGAGTCTCTCCTTGGCATCTCTTTGCCAAGCTGCCCTTGCCTCCGGGGTGGCTCTGCACCGAGCCCAGCAGGTTCCCAAGGCCTGTGAGGCAGGGAAGCCCCACGGAAGAGGMTCTCCAGGCCCTGGTGACCTCTGGCCACCAGCTCCCTGGCAGCAGCTCCCACGAGGCTGGGGGAGGAATCACCCTCCTTCCCCGCTCCGTGTGCGGGAGGTCCTGGGAGCTGCGGGCTCTGCATCAGCAGAGCCGGGGAGGTGGCACCAGCCCGGAGAAGAACGCTGCGAGACAGGACCATGAGCGCCAGAGCCGAGCCTGGCCATGGGCAGCAGCTAGAGGCAGAGGGGCACCCTGAGGTGCACAGAAGTGCGTGGCCGAGGTGGAAATCCGGCTGCCTCAGGACCCGCTTCTCCTAGGGAAGAGCAGGTCAGACCCCACTCGAGCTTGCTGGGGAAAGTGTCTCCGAGCAGCCACCGGCCTCGCGGCTTGGAGCACGAGGAGGAGGGTTTTGGCAGGAGCCCCCACAGACAGCACAGCTGCTGACACCGAGGCGGGTGGACCTGTCCTAATGGCTCCAATTAGCCTCGGTGTTGGACCAGGGAAATCAAAGGTGGCTGGGGAAGCTTCCCTTTAATCCAAGAGGCAGCCGGCTGCCAGGTTCAYACCCCAAAGCAGAAGCCCGTGGAGTGCGTGCATTTGGCCAGAGGTTTCTCTTAGCTCTTGTAAATTTAATAAAGTTGTCACCCTAATCTAAGTCGCTCTGCATGAGGAATGGTGCCTCTGTTATCTCGGCAAAACTCCTGCCTTTGGTTTCCAGCCCATTCAGAATTGCTTTAATRTTTTGCAACCCAATCTAGCTATTAGCAAGGCCAGGAAAATCCATCAGGCTCCTCCAGACAAGCTCTCTGGCCAAGTACGGCTTTCCCAAGGAGWGCGAGCACCTCTGCCAGCCTGGGAACTCCGCTCCTGACCCCCGGCCGATGGCACAGGGGTCCAGCACCACTCTCGGCAGCAGCTTCCYGGCTGCAGGAGCTTCCTGGTTGCAGCAGTTACCTGGTTGCAAACCCTCTCCTTTGCCATTATTCCCATGCTSCTGGCACCCACGGCAATCCAGGCAGGAGCTGCAGCCCGAGGGGCTCCGCCAGCCCCATCCCCAGCACTCGCGCTGCATACCCTGTGGGCTTCGCTTACGGGCGGCAAGGCCTGGAATTAAYGAGCGAGCGGGAGTGGATAATGATATGTTTTTTAAAGCATGTGGTGCATGACAGACTTTCTGGAGTGCCTTATTTTTAGGATGTGTCTATAACCTTCTAAATAAAGCACCCAAACTTTTCCAGGGAGCGAGATGCTACCGGAGACACTGGAGGGCTCCCGGCCGGGGCTGCAGCGGGCGAAGGGGCAAATCCCGCGCCCGGGAGGGATTCACAACCCCCCTTCACGTCCCCTGTCTTTCTTGCAGTTGCTTCAAAAGGAGAAACAACACCCACGGCCGTGACAAATGTCGTCTTTGTCTCGCTCGCAAGCGGAATATATAAAACCCAGAGTGTGGTGGCTGCTTACACGCTGGAGTGGTAGGTGTATAAATATATAGTGAATAAAATGAATAGTTTTGTTTGTTCTGCTCTTATCTAACCTAATAGCTTCTGGGTGAGCTATTACTCTCTGTAACAAGAGCAAATAAGCAGCATTAGTGTAATTGGTTGAATATTACTGCCCTTTATGCTCCATGATGCAACATTAGGACCTCAGCAGTTGCTCTTCAAGGATGTCTTTCTGCTCTGGCCACGTCAAGGCTGGAGGGACAGCGGCCTGGGTAGCGCACGTGTGTGTTGGTCCTGGTCTACCGAGGAAGGTGGAAAGAGCAGCTCCGCTCTAGCATTCCTGACCAGGCAGCGCTGGCTCTTCCCTGGCGCTGCAGAGGCTCCGCAGGATCGGATGGATGCTGGAGGAACGGCTGAGACGTCTCACTGCAGGTCCAGGCGCAGGGAGGCTGGTGCCGCTCCTCGAGGTGGCCCAAGCAAGGCGGCTGCATGCAGGGTGCCTGGGCTGGGGACGCGGAGGCCACGGGACACTCATCATGTCACCTCCTCACACGCCGCAAAGCCCTCCAAGGCCTGTTTGTTTGTTTACCAGGCCCAGTCAGGGAAATGAGGGCAGCTCTGAACTCACCCTCCCTGCGCTCCAAGCACGTACGTCCAGCCAAAGGTGACGGCAGGACACCAAAGCCCTGCAGATCCCTGGGATTTGAAAGGCAGACGAAAAATTCAGCTGTCAGGGAAGGAAGAGAAATCAGCCCGTGCCTTCTTCCGCTGGACCAGCTACRTACACAGGTTTAAATGGCCATTAATGCAGTCCTTCCTGCCTGGAATCATATCTGGGTTAATGTTCTCGCTTGCGTCCGCTCCGTGATGGACATCTCCATTAGAAGCAATTGAAACAGCGACAAGGACTGTCTGGGGAAAAAGAGAAATGGGCTTTGGGGCTGGGGAGGGGCGGAGATTTCACATAATTCAACTTATTTTCTTTGTTACTGCCGCCGAAATGAAGGAGACGGCTCTGGAGTTGTTTTTGCAGAGAAGAAATTGGGAAAGCGTAGTTAAGAAGGAGGGGGCTTTGGAAGGGCTTGCAGGCTTGAGGATGCTCCGCTTCTCACGCAGGCCCCCGAAGCAGCCCCAATGCCCCGGCCCTGAGCCGCAGTCACGGCATCTGCCAGGCGAGAGCTCCTCCGAGCTGGGAAAAGCCTCTCGGGACCTGTTCCCTAGTGATTATCCAGGCACGTAAGGACTGGCCCGAGGAAGGAAGGCAGGGGACATCCTGTCCTGGGTCCCTCGTCCAGCCCCCCGGATCCTCGATCCGTGAGGAGGGGGCAGCGCGTCTCCAGTGGTAGGGAGGTCCTCTGCCTCTGGCATCTCCCATTAAAAGCCCCAAGGCTCCAAACCTGGATCGGCTTCTGTGCATGTGGATTCGATGAGGCCCAATTTTAATTAAAAAGCAGGAAAGYTGGAGAGAGGACCCAGACTTGCTGCCCCTCTTCCTTTGGCTGTAGTTGCATAGCTGATTTCCATAGCACTTAAAGGATGCAAAAAAGCCTTTYGGGGTAGGAGCAAAGGTGCTTCAGAGAAAATACAGGTGAATTGYGATGAGCAAAGAAGAACCAGGGCCCTGGCAAGCTGGACGTGGCCCCTATGGCCATCGTGGCCCCATGCAGGTCTAAGACCTGGACCAGAGCCTCCTGCATCTCCGAACGGAGGGATCCTCCCAGGGGAACCTCCTCCTTTGTCAGCAACAAGCCAGAATTTCCTTCCTTGGGTTAGGAAGCATCAGCACTGGGCTCCTAACCCTGTTTTTTTCCTGCCCTGTTGGGCCATGAAGGGTCCCCAAAGAAAAGCAGCCCCTCTTTGACACATCAACATCCTGCTGCTCATCCACATGCTCTGGTTTGTCCCCGTGCCGCGAATCCCCACAGCCGCCCATGCCGCGGCGCCTAAGCCCGGCCAGGAATAGCAGCAAGCCCRGATCAGCTCATTGACCAACCTCGTTAATCCCACGGGGGAAAAGCCACGAGGTCAGGGGAGGGCTGATGCGAGCRCAAAGCCGGCTTCGTTCCCTTGAAAGCACCTGATGCTCTTTGGCCTCCGGAGCCGCAGGCTGCGGCGAGGCCGTGTCCTCGCCCTTCTCCTGGAGCTACTTGTGGCCTCACGGGCCGTGTGTGTGTGCTCGCCCGTGCTGGAGCTGGTGAGATTAATGGRGAAGTTCCTCCTGGCCCCTCGTCCAGACCTGCAACGAAGAAGAAACCCCAGCATTTTTGCATTATCCGTCACTGCTGCCAAGACTGCTGCAAACCTTTGCAGCGCAGCCACCTCCCGTCCTCTCCCAGCCCTGACGAGCACCGCAGGGGCCCCTCGGCTCTGCCTGGCCCGGTGACACTGTGGAGAGTCTCTGGYTTGTGTGTGGACACGGGGCTTATCCCATGAGCCCCGTCCTTCCCAGGGAGGCTTCATGTTGCCTCCTTCTCTCTAGGCAAGATGAAAGGCCCAGCTCACAAAAAGCAGGAGCGCCTTTCAGCTCCTCACTGCCCTGGCTGCCTTTCCGCTGCTCTCGTTTCCAGGTCAGATTTCAACGCGTAAATATTTGAATACCGGAACCTGATGCATCTTATCTCACAGGGGACACCSAGAGATGGCTTCTCGCCACGGCACTCGCCGTCAYCCGCCGGCTTTGGGGAGCTGTCGAMAGCCTGAGGAGCTCCCAGTGACGCGGGACAGGCGTGAGCTCCGGCCGGCGACACCTCCCGGGGCTCCGCGGGCAGAGCACGAGTTGAGCAAGCAGGGGCCAGCGCATCCGCCGGGGCACGGAGCAGCGAAGGGCGGCCGCGGATCCAGGCTTGCTCGGGAAGCCGGGAGCTCCGGAAAGGCGRGAGGCAGAGCAGGAGGAGAAGCGGCGGCGCGGCGCTCGGGAAGCACCGTCTTGTTACAAAGCTCAGCAGGGACCCGCTGTAATTAATACGAACAAGTTCATTTCAGAGCGAGCTCTCATTGAGCTCGAAATAAATCAGGAGCTGCCACACCGCACCATCGCAGAGAGTAAGTTATCACATACGTATGTGCATACCTATCTATACATCAATGCCGTGTGTCACAGGTGAGGCTGCTCCAAAGCATAATTAACACCGGGGCAGGCAAGACACAATGAAGCTGGCTGAAATCCTATTAAATGTGAATTTTAGCTAATGAGGGGAAGATAAAAAATAAAAAAGCTGACTTGGAGCAATTACCATGTTTAGGATAATAAGACTGAGTTCTCAGCAGTGTTTACCGCTTTTGCAGGGTGAAATAGATTGGACAAGCAAATGGAGTTCTGATTTGCGTTGCAGAGGGACTACCTTATTTATTCATGGCTAAAAGATTTTCTCTTTCACTCCTCAGCAGCAAAAGGGAGCGAAACCYCAAAAACAAAATGCCAAAGAAGGCGCCGTCCATCTCAGATGGATCCAGGTGTCCAAAGTACCTCGAGCTCGTGGACCACCATCGAGCCCTGCTGCTCATGCCAAGGAGCTCCAAGATCTCAGCATAACAACTTCCTCCTGCTCTTTGCCACCCACCTCTTCCTCTTCCTTTTCCATTGCAGTGCCAGGTTCTCTCACCATTCCTTTGAGGAAYTGCGGGTTGTTTGTATTGGCTGTTACTTCCTCAGCGCTCCCCCAAAGCCAACCCCATCCCGTCCCCAAGAAGTGACTCAGCCCAACCGTCCCATCTGGGGAGGGAAACGGCTTGGCAACTTCTACCCTGCCAGCAGGGAAAGCTGGAAAACAACCCTTGGGATTGAGAGTGTAAAAGATGTGTTATGAGGTCCCGCAAAAGCAGACAGGGACATCTATTCTTCATCAGCATGGTCTGTCTCATTAAAAGYCTTAAAGTGAGAACCCCAACCCCCTCCACTCTGCCAGCTCTCCCTTGCAGGAGTGCAGGAGCTGCTGCTTTTGGCAGTGGAGCAGCCACGAGTCGACCATGGCGCAAGTGGCCGCTTCCCTGGCAGGTCCCCATACAGACCCATGCTGACCCTGAATTCAGCCCTAGAGCAGCTGCTGGCCACAGGCTGTCCAACCCGTCCCGTTTGCCCAGCAGAAGGGTCGTGCTGCAGCTGACACCACAATCCCAGCAGACATCCCATGGCCTGGTCCGGAGAAGGTGGAGCAGAAGCAGGACGCATGCAAACGGGCGCTGTTTCCCACATGCAGGGCGCTCCAAAACCCTCCTCAGACTCCCTTCTCCGCACGGGCTCCTGCTTCCCAGAGGAGTGGGAGCAGACCTTCATTCCCAGAGTCCTCCTCCTCCTCGCAGCAGCAGCTTTTCCTGTCTCCCAAACAAAGCATGTCAGGCAGCATGGGCTCAGCCTCCTCTGATCCCCACCCGGGGAGCGTCTCCTGCAAAACAAATAGCTTGGTGTCGGCAAACACGTGGTAAAAGCCACTCAGCAGAGCGGGTAAGACACCGCTCCGAGTTAATATCCACCGGCCAACACGCGGGAGAATGGATGAATTCCTCATGCTGCTGGAGTGTCTTCCTTCTCCTTTAACCCTCCGGGAGATTTATGGCCCTTCTGGGGCTTTAGTCTTTCTGTGGACGTGAMAAACTCTTCCAGCTCGGTCAAGGGCTGAGGAGCCTGCTGCTCTTCAGCAGGTGACGTGGCACGTTCTGCTTGGGCACCACGCACGGCCAGACCTCCCAAGCAGTTGCTGCTGCTCCCCTTGGGGAAAAAGTCAGCAGGAAAGGTGTACTGGATCTTCTGCATCACTTTGGTGGACAAGAGGAGCATCCTGGAGGAGGGAGCAGCATGGAAAACTCACCGGTCCGGAGATGCTTCCCACGTGTGCCAGCTGCAGCCCCCGCAGCCAGCCGGAGACGCGGAGCTTTCCTGGACCTTCCAACCYGCTGGCATGGGGTCTGATTTCCCCTCAGAAAAACTGGCCTCATGGCCGAGGTGCCAAGGACCTCCCCAAAGCTGTACCCGCAGGCCGAGGTACTGCCCCTGCTGCCAGGCAAGTTGGTTGCCTTGTCTCTGTTTGCCTCAGTTTCCGCACCTGTAGAAAATGGGGTGCAGTTCCCGGCAGCCGCGAAACCCCCGGGGTGGCTCCTCTACACGCTGTGCCCTGAGGAGAGGCAGCCTGCAGGATCCAGGGGACACCCCACGTGCCGACGCTCCTGCGACTCCCGCAGCTTCCCRGGTGGTGCCCGGCCCCTCGCAYGGCCTCCTCCCGCTCGCTCCGTCTMTGTCAGGTCTCATGAGCGTCACCTGCGGCTCCCGCTGCACCCATCAAGGTCACCGTGAGCGCACCGCGGTTCAGGGGTAGCCGTGCTCCACGTCAGTCAGTTTTCCTCCCCGTGCTGGTTTATTTTGCCCTTAGCTAGCCCGACACCAGGGAGCATTGGCCTTTCTGGCCCTTTCCCATTGAGGGAGGAGCAGCGGAGGGAGTCAAGGCGGACACAGGGTGCAGGGCAGGGAGCTGCTCGCGCTCTGCCCCTCCTCTTCCCCAGACGTGCCGGTCTCCAGAGCACGCGCGGAGCCGGCGCCGTGGCCACCCCGCCTGCGGCTGGGCCCATGCCACCCGCCTCCCCGGTACACCAGGAGCCTTGCTGATGCATTGGGACRGGCCGAGGTGCCTGTTCCCGGTGTCCGTGCAAAGCCCCAGCCAAGGGCGCAGCAATTGCCCCAGCCACGACCAAACGGGTACCTGTCCCCATCACGGTCTGCTCCGTGAGCCCGGCGGCTCRAGAGGGAGCTATGGGTCATCCTCTGCTCGGAGATGGGATACCCAGTGTCAACCTCAGGGCTTCGCTGATACAGGTGCTGCACAAGGTGGGACGCTAGCACAATCTGGGCAGGTGCCAGCCTTAAAACACAGCCAGGTCCTGCTCTGGGAATGGCTGGAGCCTGGGTGAGCTCCCCTGTGCCCCAGGAAGGACTGTCCCTCTGCCCAAGCCCTGCAGGGTGGAAGTGGGAGCTGGGAGGCTCTTGTGCCCACGTGGCCYTTTGCCTTCCCAGTTCCCATCCTTCATCCCACTGCTAGCACCATGGGTAGGACGATGCCCGAGCTCCACCTGGGATTGTACTGAGTTGGTCAAGGGTGGAACAGGACAGCAGGATCAACRCTGGGTGCCGTGGGCTGGGGATTTCAGTCCTGACACAAGATCCACACAAATCCCTGCATTGCAAGACYAGATCCCATCGGATCTGTTGCAGTCTCCGCCACGAAACCACACTGGTTGGCGTGCACGTGTTTATTCCACCCGGGCGGCTTCCCTCCTGCTCCTACTTCCTCGCCAGGCTGAAGAAGTCCATGAGCGCAGCCGGCACCTGGGGAAGAGCGGGTGAGGCGGCGCCGTGGCGCCCGTCGCCTGCAGCTGCCCCGGCGCATCCCGCGCCCCACCTTGTCCGCGTGCTCCAGGAGGCGGCCGTAGGTGGAGCAGGCCTCGGAGATGAGCTGCTCGGCGTCCAGGTCCACGAGGCTCCCRCAGAGCTGCCCAAGGAAGAGAGGCAGGAGAGTCAGCGCCGTCTCGCGCRACTGCTCCGCTTCCATGCAGGGGTGACAGGGAAGGGTGGGAGACCCAAGCCCCAGCCWGCACATTTGATTCTCAGTCCAATTCTTTCCCTGGATTCCCTCACTGCTCTCTCAGGGAAATAAAGTCATTTTTGGAGGCGTGCTATATTGCCAAAATCCTGCTCGGTGGGTAGGTTTGCAAAGGCTGRGCACGTCTTCCATCAGCCCCCGCCTGCACCGCAAGCCGGCGACGGACGCCCCGCAGAGCCGCTCACCATGAGGATGTCGTCTCCAGCCATGTTCTCCCGCAGGATCTGGTCTCTCACCGTCTGCAGCAGCGTGTAGGCCACAATCACTTGGAAGTTTCGGCAGGGCTTCCCTGTCAAGAAAACCTTGGAGGGGGAACAGATGGGAGAAGAGCAGGGAGGAGAAAACTTCAAGGGAGGCAAAACAGGCAAAATCTCCGAGCCAGCCAAAAGGAACCCGTCCTGCTAAGAGCTGAGCCCCCTGCTAGGCTGAAAAACAACTGAGCTGCAGCACAGACTCCTGGCTGTTCCTCCTGATGGTTTCTGCTTAAAGGACCCCAAATGCAGGGAGGGAGTCTCTGGGTCCGGGGCAAGGGGACCATAGTTCCTACAGGCCTGGGAGAAGTTGCCGTGCTCCCTCACAGCCCATGAAGACAGGTCAACCCCTTTGCACTGGGCCTGCACCCCAGACTGAGGGGGGTCTGGTGGGCCTCTGTGCTGTAAGAGCRCAGGAGCAGATGGGGTGGAGGAGCCAGCAGGTCCGTGCAGCCCTGTACTCCAGTGCCGACGCGCAGAGATCTCCCTCTCTCATCAATCAGCTTGTCCAGTTTCCTGCCCAAYGCTGCAAACTGCACCCTCAAGCCCCTGCAGCAAGGAGCTCCACAGCCTTTATCATCTGCTTCCCATGGAGACCTCTGTGCTCCAAGAGCTTCAAAACGCAGAAAGCCCTGGGGCCACCCCAAGTATTTTACTGAACTCTATTTACATCCAAACTCAAAGCCTGACCCAGCTAGCTGTGTGCAAGAGCCTTCCTCAGCCAGGGAGGAAGAAGAAGTAGGAGGCAGGGATATTTTAGGTAAACACACACCAAAAATCACTCCCTGAATAAGCTTGCACACAGACACCCATAAAAAACAGAGCCAGGGTGTGCTGCAAATGGGTGCAAAGGGAGTTCTCCTGTTCTCCTCTCCAGGATTCCTCCTCTTCCTCCCTGCCCAGACAGGGCTCCAGCAGGCACCGAGCCCTGCTGCCCAGGTGGGGAGTGATTGGAGCAAGCGCTTGCTGCATGGACTCCATCGAGAGGCGGGGGTGTATGGGGAGAAGGGCTCTGCAAGTGTTAGYGGAGACAGTGCAAGCTGCCAGGGARTGGGGCTGGGAAATGAGACGTGAAGACGCAGCCTGTGCGCAGAGAGGGGGGATCCTGCTGCCCCGGCAGCCGCTTTGCTTCTCCTGGATTCCCACTCCGGATGCCGGAGCTGCCGCTCTGTGGGGAGGGCRCTGCCTTGCAAACCGCTGCGAGCCCTAGGGGTGACTGTCCTGGCAACGGGGGACACCCGGGCACCTGGGCAAGGTGCTGCCACCGCTCRGAGATGGCAAACAGCTGAGATTTTGTCACACGTTCAGTAAAGAAGTCACTAGCTGAGTGCAGGAGCCATGAGATAAGGGTGAGCAGCGTGGTCACAACTACTCCTGTGGATCATGGGGGCCAGAGYCCACCTCATCTGGGTCAAAAGGCTTCTGAGGTTTACAGACCTCACCTAAAGGCCAGGGCCATCAAGATCCTCTGCTAGGAATAGGCAATTAGATCCCCTATGGCTCTGAAGGGTCTGGATCTAGTGGTTGCTCTCTGTTAAGGACAGTATACCTGGCAATAATCCTTCTCAAGCAAGGTGTACCCTGAATACCTGAAGGTCTTGTCATCAAGAAGCACTCACCTCCCAGAGCCTCCAGACATCATGGAAGGATTTGAACACRTGCTGGAAGTAGAAGGAAAACCAGGGGAACAGTGACTGAATAACCTGGGTGCCTTTTCCCTCTGAAAGACGAGAAGAGCAAACCCCAATCAGAAGCTCAGACGGATTTCAAAGGCAAACAGAAGTGTTTGAAAGACACGGAACGGGGACTCCTTCCACCAGGACAGCATCGGCACCACTCTGAGAAGGCCCGACCCAGCCTTCCCCGTGGAAGGGCAGCAGAGGAAGAGCTGAAAGAGACGCTCGAAGGCTGCGACCTCAGCTCCATCTCCACGCAACCCATGGAATAAAAAGATAAACTCAGAGGAGCAGGTGCCAAAGGCTGAGCTCCTTCAGACTGCGTCCGTCTCAGGAGAGCCAGGGCGTGTGACTCCTCCTCGGTGTCCCTGACCCGCATCCTCAGCATGTTCAGCAGGCAAAGGTTAAGTCAATCGCTGCGCAAATATTTACCTTCTTTTTTCAGGGATCTGCTGTAAACGATGCTTTCTGATCTACAGGAGCGTCTTCCCTGGGGTGGCAGGAGGCAGGCAAGAGGCTTGGGACTTACCCAGGTGTTTTGCAAAGGTGGGATCCATGAAGGCGATCAGAGCCTTGAGCATGATCAAGTTTTTCTCCACACCTATGTTCACCAAACAGCTGTGCTCCTGGGGGACACAGAGCAGGGACAGTTCACATGGCCCAGCTCCCCCCACCCCACAAGCCCCGAAAGCTCCTAATTTGGCCGCATTCCTGCGGCTCCAGTCCCCTGCACAGGTCATCAGCTGAGTGCGGATGCAAGGCGAGCTAATACGACGCGGGGCGCTACCGATGAAGCAACGCCCACGGCGGCAGTCACGGAGCGCCAGACACCGCTGTCCTCGCACACAGACCTCAGCACGGTGCCATGCCGAGGCACGAACGCCAGGAAACTCACCATTTTCTGCAGGAAGAACTGGAAGAGCCAGTAGATCTCGTGCTCCTGCTCAGCAAGGAGGTGGAAGAGCAGGAGCATCTCATGGAAGCCCTGACGGTACTCTGCAAGACAGAGGACACCCGGCTGTGCTCGAGTAGGGGGCTGCAGTCTGCATGAGACGAGAGCACAGCGGGACGGTGGCCAGGACAGACACCATCCAGGGACAGGTTAGGTGGAACAGAGAGAAGGTCGGCAAGGGGGAGCCGTGGAAATGCTGAGCAGAGCAGGATGGAGCCCTTCCCTCGGGCTCASGCAGGACCCACACGAGAGCTGCTCCCCACGCGCTCACCAGCCTCCATGTTGCACACGTAGCTGAGCAAAAGGATCTTCTCCATCTGCTTCTTGTCCACCCAGGTTTGGCCTTGGGCATCTCTCGTGTACAGTCGCTGCAGGTCTGAATCTGCGGAGAAGGGGGRAGCAGCCGCCTGAGCTCCACATCCGGAGCAAGCCGTCCGAGCGCGGCTTCCTTCACGCCATCGAGTCCCCATGCATGAACACGGAAAGTTTCAGCTCTGAAAAAYGCAGTTAATCTCACAAGAGCTCTCTGAGCAGAGCACGTGGTGCAGAAAGATGTTCCCCCAAACAAGGAGAGGAAAAAAAAAGCAAGAAAGGAAAGGAGTAGGGAGCTGTATTTGGCTGCTGTCTTTACATTTTTCTAAGGCCTTCTCCAGCTGCATGGAGCATCTTTCGTTTCCGAAGAACCAACTTAGTCTCAGCAAGGAACTCAAGAAAAGAGAGAAAAACACAACCCCTGCCTTCTTGCCTCTGCTGGGTTGATTTATGCAGGTTACATTGATTTGTAACATAAATTTTGCAATATCATTTAAAATTCCTTTTGTTGTACGACTTGGAGAAGCCTAAATGGRAATCTGAATACAATAATGCCCTTCACTGAAGTAAGCTCCTTTCATCCACAAAAAAATGGGCCTGGAGGTGCTCTCCAGACTCCCAGCCTCTCTCTAATGACATCTCTATCTCCTGCCTTTCTATATATAATTCCCTCCCTGGGTCACTTGACCCATCACTAAAAAGCTGATGGCTCCAGGCWGTGTTGTAGCAGGTGCCAGCGCCAGCAGTCAAATTCAGCAACTCAGGATAAGAAAAGAGGGAGAAAAATGTCACAAATCTGAACGGTTGTGGGGGATTTTCGGTCTTCAGGAATATAACGAGGTGCGCCGGTGCTCCGCGACGCACTTACTGATGAAGCTGCAGACTCGCGAGAAGTCCCTGTGCTCCGTCTCCAGCAAGGGCTGTATCTTGTCACACATCTCGGCCAAGGACTCGTAATGCTTCCTGCAAGAGGGGCACGTGTGAGGCACGGCCACGGCCACAGCACTTCCCTGGCACTTGGTGTGCAGCAAAACCCACTACTAGTAAAGCCTTGGGTTGGGCAGCACCGGCGAGTCCCAAAGTCCCCAGCATTATCCCCAAATGGTCAGGATCTGGTCTTCCAACACCGACTCCTTAGAAGAGAGTGTGCAAGTGCAGAAGGGAGTGGCTCAAATGCCAGCATCTACTCCAGGGACTATGGAGAACGTGCCCCAGGCGCGTGCCAAGCCCCCAAAGGCACCGTCCACACCAGGAGAGCAGTTCAGCCTCTCAACACCAGCCTCCCCCCTGAGCTTGAGACGAAGGATAGACACCTYGGAGGGGCTGGCACCAGTCACAAGGTGCCAAAGGACTGAACAGAGAAGCATCCACGCATGAAGGCCCCTCTGCCCCAGGGGACAACCTAGGAGGGTGGCCGCCAGGCAGACGTACCTCCTCTTGCCTTCGACCGCAAGCCTCTCATCACGCGAGCTGCTCCATGGGTAGTATCCGGTAAGGAACTTCCACGCTTCTGGCCTCACCGAAGGGTCCAGGCCCTGGGGAGAGCAGCGTTCGGGGCTCAGGAGGGCAGAGCCGCTGGCACGATGCGCCAGGCCCTTCCATGGGGACCATGGCACCGGGCTATGGTTGGAAGCATCTTTTGGACTCCTATCTGGATAGTCACTTGTGAAGCTTGCAGTGGCCCAGACCAGGCTATTCAGGCAAGAACCTTGGGGTTTTCCTGTTTCATTAGCAGGAAGCTTCTCATTGTGGTTAAGGTGTTTCCCGATTGACACTTCACTTTAACCCGTGAGCAGTCACTATTTAGGGATTTCAGGGAGGCTTCTTGGCAAGCAGCAGGTATTTCAACAGGAAATGGGTGCAATATTCTCTCAAATGAAGCCGCTGCTATCTCAGTTACAGCGTCGAAGCATTTTCACCAATATGTCCCAAAATGAGAAGGTTCAGACCCAACCACCATCTTCCACCAAACAAATCAGACCCCATCGAACCCCCCTTGGAGGCATCACCCTGGTTCTGCCTGTCCACAGGCCACCACCATCACGTCCCCAGTGGGTAAGGTCTGATGTGCCCAGAAGTTGCTCCAGATCACCTGAACTGCCACCAGTCCCTGCTGCGTCCACAGGGGCCGGTTCAAGACCAAACGGTTGCTCTCTGAGTGCAACAGCAAAATTTCTCACTGCCAGTGCTGGCAATGGGGAACCGGAGCATTTTCACAGCTCAAAAATATGGTGACAGGTTGTGTGGGTTCATCTGTAAGCTCTCCTGGCTCCTTTCATGGAAGTGAAAAGCTTTTTTTTTTTTTTTTTTTTTTTTGAAGAGGCTTAAAAAAAAAAGAAGTGTTTTGTGATAAAAATCAATTCTTCCTCACTGGGCAAAGCTGACTAATTTGTAAACTGCAGGAAAAGCAGCAGCAGCAGCAAGAGAGCAAGCGGGCAAGCAAAGCCCGGCGAGGGGAGCGCAGTGTCCCCAGGCAAAGGGATGCTGTTTGATCCACAACTTCTGTATTCTACAGGACCAGGGGAAAGAACAAAACCTCAGACAAACAAAACCACCTTTACAGGACTTGTTAACCCTTCAGCTGCCTCTCTAGGCTCTGAAGCCAGGGCAGGGGCGCTGGGGACTCTTTGGGAACACCAGTTTCCTGGGGCCTCTCCCCAGCATTGCCATTGGTGGCCACCAGCTCTCACCAGTGGGTCATCAAGCCAGGAGGAACATGCAGGTGGCTCCAAGGGCCCATGTCCCTGTGTTCCCTGGCAAAGCCTGGCACCCAGGGCTGGACCTGAGCATCTCAAGGCCCGAGGACACCGTGCACTGCCAGCCACCCCGCTGCTCTTGCACCTTCTCACCCTTTCGAGGATGACGGACGAAATAAAATCCCAGGATTTCGCCAGGTGGCCGCTCTCATCGAAGTATCCTTCCCATTCGTTGCGGTCGATGGGCAGCGGCTTGGCTTCCTGGAGGCGGGAGGAGAGCCGGGCTTAGCAGGCGAGGAGAGCGGCTCGGAGTCTCTCCAGGCCCTGTCCCCTCGCTCCCGTGGTGGGAAAAGGCGACCCCAAGCCCACATGGCTCCATTTRCCTCCAGTCCAAGCCTGCTTTTTGCAAAGGATGAAAGGCAAGGACAGCACAGCTTAGAAGAAACTAGCCTCTAGTTTCTGCTAACTAGAAATGTCCAGGGAGGGGAAATTAAGGGAAACAAAACCAGCGGCATGGAAGAGGAGAGCAAAAGTTATCCGGATCGGGGAGCTCTGCACCCAGCAGAACAAAAAAACAATTGATAACCTGTCTCTACAGGCCCAAAGAGCCCGTGGAGAAGCAGCTCTCCATGGAGTTAGGCTCAGGATCACACCAGCAGTGACGGTGCCCAGCTCTCCTAACACAGAGGGGAGCAGGGAAGTTGCTCCCACCTTTTCTTTTCTTTCTTTTTTTTTTAAAATAAAATCTGGCAGCAAACTGATGGGAAACGAGAGAGGATTGTCCTGCTTCCAGGGGACGCTGCAGCTCTGGGCGCTGGCGCAGATGCCGGCTGCAGGGCATTAACAGCATCACCCGGGAGCGGTGCTCGCGCTCACTGCCCAAAGCCCACGTTCCCCTYTAAGGCACGTGCACCCGGAGCCTGCAAATCGTTCTGCAGCACTGTGATGCCCCGAAGCTCCCCTCCAAGCCCCAAAGAGCCGTCAGCCTCCTTGCTCCAGCTGCTGACAGCACCTGAGCCCTCCAGCCCACAGGACAGACACCACCAAAGCGCCAGGGTTTGCAAGGCGGGCAGTTTTTCCTATTTGCATGCCCCGCGGATTTACTGCTGTTTCGGGTTTGTTATTATTACAATAATAAACCTGCCGCTTCTGCACAGAGGTGCCACCAAGAGCCCCAGGGCMGGCAGCTGGCCACGCTCACCAGCAGCGAGGAGAAGGAGGACCGGATCTGGGAAACGCTGCCCTCGGAGGAGGCGCGCTCCATGTCCCGGCTCGGCCTGTCTCCGTGCGCCCCGCGCCTCAATGCCTGCGGCYGGGAAGCACTTGAGTGCCTGGCTCTTCCCTGGCACCTGTGAAGAATTACGGAGCGGGGCCGTGCGCTTCCAGAGGGGAGGCGTCGTACTGGGGGAATGCCACGAGGTCACGGATGTTTGAGGTCACAGTGGCTCAAAGCCACGGGTGACAAAGGCCCCGGAAGTTGGAATTCTTTGTAGGAATGTCCCCACAGGCCCCCGCTACTCCCCTGAAAGACCGGGTGCAAATCTCGGCCCCTCGGCAGTGGTCCAAGGCAACCAAACCGTTCAGTGTCTCTTGRGTTTGCCAATGACCTATTTACAGTGGCTTTGGTGGATCTCAGTCTATAGCCCATGTATAATGTGATTACAAGACTGTGTAATTGCTGCATAATTGCCCTTCTTCCTGAGGCTGGTGCACCCTGGGGTTCCAGCCTCTCAATCTTAATTAAAAGAATAAATCTTAATCAATCTCAACCGTGATTTCAGGAAGCGGGGAGGAGGAAGGGAGAGGTCTCTCAGCACTTACCTTTGCAAAATTAACCTTTCAGATGCRAGAGGAACATGAACCCATGGGGTGAAGTTACCCTGGAAAAAGAYCTCAGAGGTGCCAAGTGCCCCATCATTAAGAGCCTAATTGAAGAGTATTTTAAGCAGTAGTTTACCTCCTCAGCAGCTTATCATCTGCAAAAGCCTCAGGAAAAGTGAGGCCCTRCACCTGCAAACTACAGAGCATTTCCAGGTGGACAGGATTCCTCATCACCGGCTTTTGCAGAGAAGGAAGAGAGGAGGTGCAAGCAATGAGGCAGTGCATAGGTTCCTGCCATCTCCCCATCACAGGTGTGCAGGGGGTTTGTCTCTACGAGCAGATCAGCCTCCTTTCACCTYGGAATCAGAGGGAGGCTCCTTTTTCTCTAGCATAAAGATTTAAGACCCTATATGCCCCGTTCTCTTTTCATTCACTGTTCACAGCACCTTTGGTTGCAGAAACGCAATTATACACAGGGCCTTGATAGGCCAGAGGAAGAAGACTGATTGCAAAGGGGCCCYAAATGCACTATGATTGCACTGTCTTAAACGTGTGGCCTTTGACGGCTCAGCCTGGCCACCCACCCCAAGAACCATGCAGATTCCTGCTGAAAATGAGTTCCTGGAGGAAACCTGCCCTACATGGAGAGGCAGCTCTTGGAAACAAGCTCAGACAAGGCAAATGCTACCACTGTGGAGGCACCAAGATGATGGTCATGGTCATCAAGCCATATTGTGTGGGCAATACGCTCATGCAAGCAACGTGCAAGGGAAGGCTTGCCCCAGATCACCATATCCTGCCCACAGTCCTCTCATGGAGAGCCTCAAAAACCGTCCACCTAGCCCCTCTGCTCCAGTACTTCCAGAGATAAGGCACCCAAAGAGGAGACTACGTGCCTGGAGAGAGCTGAAATAGGATTATATGATGTGAAAGGAGAGAGCACAAGGCGCAAAGAAATTCTCTTCTACTGCTGTGTTCTCAAGGAGTAACTGGGCCAGATCYTGTCTCCTGTAATCACTACGTCGTTGTCTTCGCTGCTGATTGAGGCTGAAAAGGATCTGCCCCTCTTGCTATCCAGGGAAACCAAAGCAAGTTGCAGAAGGGCTAAAATATGTGAAATGTGGAGGAAAAGAGAAAAGAGTGATCCCAAGAAACTCCAGGGAGAGCTGACGGAGGAGGAGTACTCAGCTAATTACATTCCCAGAAATCTCACCACTTCCAAATGAATTTTTAATGAAAAAATAATGCTTAGTTTTCCAGTTATTTAGCATAGAAAGGAAAAGCTCCAGAGATGACCATACCATCCCCCAATATCTACCACTTCTGGGCATCTTAAGTTTATATGGAGAGAACTAGAGTTCTTTCCAGGTGGGTCGTCTTGACCGTGGAGAGATGAGACCAGAAGTGAATTTGGCCTCATAGAGACCCGATGGGTGAGACTGAACCCAAAGCCAGGGCCTCTAAAACTGAGAAACGAGGAGGATCCACCACGACAGACTTCACCTCTGCGCTTAGCAAGCGGCGCCTGTAGYGTTCAGGTYGTTGTGGAAGAGGGAGCGTGTCGCRGTGCAAGGTGCTGTCGAGATTTCACCATTGCCTTTTCCTGCTGCTGCACCATTTCCACCTCTGCGTAGGCCGCCGTGGTGCTCCAGCCCTCTCTGAAGAGCTGCCCAGCCACAGGGAAGGGTTTCTTGGTCTGCTTCGCAGCATGGCAATTCAGGTGCTTTCCAAGCCCTCTATGAGGGGTCTCTGCTTGGAGGAAGATGAGCCGGCAGTCCCTCGTGAGCCTTATTCCATGAAAAATTTCACTTACCCGGGAGATAAAGTTAAAAACTGAGTGTAGATATAGGGGAGAAAAATGTTATTTATTCAGAAGATTGTCAGGAAAAAAGTATCTAAGGCTAGTTTTAGGATAAGGGGGAACCGATCCATACCATTTCAAAGAACCTGCAGAACTCYAGCTCAGTTTGTGAGCTAGTCAGAGGCACCCACTAATGCTCGGAAAGATCTTCCCCCAGCAGACAACAGAGCTGTAGGAGGGCGATTTCCCCGGCCAAAGCCCCTCGCTGCCCTCGCACGAGGACTCGCTGAGCGCCCGTCTCCCGCCGCACCGCTCCCTCGTCCCGCGGGCTCCCAGGTCCTCACCGGGCGCTGCAGGACTTCACCTCCGCACTTCATCAGGATGTTACATAAGACACAGCTCTGGTCATCCCCTGCTCGGAAGAAAGAGACGCCTGGACACCCGGAATGTCAGGGAAAAGGCAAGAATGCAGTGACACTCCTCCCACGGCTCTCAGCTTCCCATGGACCCCAAGCAACATACTGTACCAGTACCCCCGAGCTCAAAACCCTTAATGATGTTTGAGCTCATTTCTCCTTCTCACCTCCAGCATTTGTCTGGTTCTTTCCCGACTCTGCGTTTCTAGCTAACACAACAGACACAGCTGAGATGAATTATGGGTTTTGGGAACAAGTCTGTTCTTTGTCTGTTTTAAAACTCCTTCCCTTTGGTGTCTTCTGATTCTTGTGCTATGAGAAAGAGTGATCACTCCCTACTCCCCCTTCCACGCTGCTCGGGGTTTTATAGACCCCTATCACAGTCCCCATTAGTCATGTCCTTCCTATGGTGATGAGATGCAGTCTATTTAAGCTCTTCTCATATAGAAACCGTTCCGTCCTTATGGCCTCCCTTGACACCCCTTTAAATCGTTGTACAGGGAGACCTGATGTCTCAATACAAGCACTAGGAGCTGGATGATGTGCAGGAGAAAGGTGCAGGCAACTCGCTTTTACTGGCCAGAATCTCTAAAAGTGAAAAATGATTTTGATTATTTCCATCTTTAACTATCTTACAGCCACAGGGGGCCCTTCTTTCCAGCAGCATTCAGGCCCACGATCCGGAAACTTGGCATCTTGAAATTGTCCCAAACTGTGCCTTGAATCCCCAGGAATTCCAAAGCTCGTGACTATTTTGCTTGGTGAGTTCAGTTCAGTCACAGCCCTCTCCTGTCTTCTGGCTCCCAGAAAGGCCACGAAACAGTCAAGGTATAACAACTTGGTAAGAGATTTCCAAGGAGTTCCTGTCTCCTCCCTGGAACCGTGGGAATTAGAGTGTTCTCTGACGAATCCATAATTTTATCTTGCTGTCTTCCTACTGGAACAAGAAGGTCTTAAAAGGCACTGAAGGCAAAAACAGTCTCTGTGAGGCAGGAAGGGGTGTTGTGGTGGCAACCCCTTTGGGTAATATATACTCACCACTGTCCCCAGACCTGCCCAGCTTATATCAGCATCTTCAAGCCACCCATTCATCTTTTATGGATGCAGGGCTGAAAATGCTCCCTCCTTGCCCTACTTTTGTTCTTAAAAATTATTCCATCAGAGAGATCTATGAAAGACTCAGTTCCTGGCTGACAGGCTGTCTGTTTAGAGTCTATATGCCCAGCAACATTCACAAAAGACTTATTAACAGGAAACCGCTAAGGAGAGCAAGCCAGCTGCACAAATATGTCTCTGTTACTGCTCATGGCTCCCCAGCTTGGCGAGGTAGAGCACGTTCTCACTCCTTCTCTCCCTTCTTCAGCGCTCAGGACTTGTATATTACCTGCCAGCAAGAGCAAACAGGGCTCTGACAGAGGGACAAGACAGCACATGGAGACCCATCTCCTCTAGAAGGAGGAGGCAGGATCACGACTTGCCCTGCATCTCTGAAGCTCCAGGTTCCCTCTGCAGCGACAAGGGGTGTCATCAAGGAGGTGCCTGATCTCCAGGTCCCCTCCCGGACCATGGCACTTCAACGCGCAAGGACAACAGCTTGTGCTGTGACGAGGTACATGCGGAACGAGCAGGGCCACATGTCTCCAGGCAGTTAAGGAGCAGCCAAGTTTAAGAAAGAGCAAATAGAATGAACCTCCAATTCCTAGCGACAGTCTACAGGAGTGTTTTTAACACTCTGCTTCCTGGGAAGGTCCCAGAAGACCTGCGGAGAGCTATGCATGGATGCTCCGAGTGGAAAAAAAAAAGTGTTGAGGAGGAAGAAGGGCTGGGGATAGAGAGAGCCCAAGGCTCCCAGCGACTCCGGATCCACGCTGCAGGTCATCCTGCACAACAAGGACAAAAAAAGAAGGAAAAAAAAAAGAAAAATCAACCACCACAAGTACATTGTTACCACTGCCCAGGAGGAGGAAGAGAAAAAGGGGAGCAATACAGAGACAGACCCATGGCAAGGGACTTCTTTTGGGGCTGATGGTGAGCTAGTCGCAAGCAGGTCCTCTAGCCTGGAAGGTCTTTTCCCTTTCCACACCCCTTGCTGCCCTGGGAAGCATGCTCAGCCCAGCACCAGTCTTGCTTAAGCTGAAAAAAATAATGAAATGCGGGGAAAATGACCCACCTTCCMCCTCAAACCATGTCAAACAGGCAGCGTAGGTAATCGCATTCACGTGCTTGCCCGGGGCTATATTTTACTCCTAGCATTTAAAAAGAAAAAGGGCTTGACCTTGTCTCCTCTTGTCTCCTCGAAATCAAAGATTTAGCAGCAAACACACATGGCTGCTCCGAGCAGGAGGAGAACRCAGCTGAGAGGAATGGCCAACAAGGCCATGGCTGCTCCCTCTGTCTAACGCACGTGTATATGAACACCCTTTTTTCCAGCCCGTCCCCCACACATCAGAAGGATGGGGTCCTGTGTTCCAGCTCGTGCTCCTCCCGGCGTGAGATTGCTTCGCTGGGGTGTCTCCATCGCCTCCATCCTGCTCTTCTGCTTGCTGAGAGCTCCCAGTTTCCTCTTTGCCCACAGCAGGATCCAGTGCCACAGCATTCCCAGGAGGAAGGGGACACRACACTGCGTCTTCCACAGACAGGGAAGAGAGGCTGTGGGCTCTGCTGAGGGCAGAGAGAGCCCAAGAGGGGCTTTAAACCAGTATCCTCTCTTCCTCTGTATAGGAGAGGAACATCCACAAAGATTTATGGCCTCTGCTTTGCAGGGTTTYGCTTTCTCTGAGGACACAAATATGTCATTTTTGGTACCGCTCCATTTGCTCACGGTATTACTCCCTCTTATAGGTCCGATAAATTTTTTAAAAAGCCCTTTTATTGAGTCATTTCCTAATGCCCAGCCAAACCAAGTGGCTTTTTAGAAGAAGTCAAGCTAGCATTGACAGTTTATGTCAACGCAAGAAAGAAGCAGATTAATATTGTCAACGCCCAGAACTCTCATGTCCTCCCCAGAGTGGGGATATCATGGGACCAAAGGACACAGAAAGGCCAGGAATGGACATCAGTGTGAAATATTCCTGCCTATAAACCCCGCTCGTCGACCCTTGCAATGAAGGTTGCTTGTGCATCGGGCCTTGGAGAAGACGGTCTGGGTCTGGTCTTGAAAAGCAGCTCAGGACAATCGATAGCCAAGAACAACCGCCCTCGGCTTAGTTTCTGAGAGCACAAATATCCACCTAGAGCAATTGAACTCGCTGTGGGTTATGCATTGGCATGGCCAGATCAGGGCAAACTCTTCACGGTTATTTAAAGAGGATAATCCGAGGCAAACCAGAAAATTACAGAGGCCGAGGAGACAAATGCCGCTGAGATCACCTAGACCGTCGCTTGAGCTAAGTGAATTGCGCTGGTTTAAATCCAGGCGTAGGGTTATACCCAGAACACGTTTCCCGGATAAACAAGCCACTGGCCTCTCCTATTTGTAACCAGGCAACATGCAGACGTGTGGGTGGRGGACGCCAATGAAGTGCTCAGATTGGTTATCACAGCCTTTCGTTTATTGTTGGGCCAATGCTCGTCCCTCGCTCTGAGGGGGAAAGGAAGGTTTATTGCCAAACTGAGCGGATTTGGACTTATAACCAAGCCCCATAAGGAGAGAAAAACATAGTATTAGATCCTTGATCACCACGAGCGCCAGATCAAGGGTCCCCACTGCAGCTCTTTTATTTAATACAGGAAAGGCAGCAGCGCAGGAGGTAGAAAAGGAGAAATCCTGGATCAGGCCAAATTTGAAGCCTTTGGAGACAGAGCTCCATTAAACTTTCATGCCCTCCCTTTCGCCTTCTCCCTGCTCTGCTCACACGCCATTTAGCAAGCGCACAGCTACAAGGTGGCCCAGGAACCTGCTGCAAGGGAATTAGAGAAAATAACCCACCAGGACTTGCTCACCGAGGAGCAAAACACCGATGAGAAGCAGCCGAGGACATTCCGGGGCACGCTAACAGGGATTGCTCTGCGGCACCAGGTCCGCAGCGAATGCGAGGGGCTTTTCGGTGGGACGAAGGAGGCTGCACAAGGAGGCTGGGGTAATGGAGGCCGTCGGGGTCAGAGCACAGCGTCTTGGGCTGCAGCGTCACTCACCGGCGCGATTGGCACCCGGTAGCTCCAGGGCTCATCTTCGGGAAGCTGCCGACGCCGTCACGAGGCACCTGGCAGGCGCTTTGGAGGCTGCAAACACCACCAGGGCCAAAGCTACCCAAGCATCCCCCCCACTCCACGACCCACAGGCGCACGGGACCCTGCATGGACTAGCTGGTCCAGAGCAAGGAGCCCCACGGACCTTCCCTCTGTGCTAACRGCAGCCCCCATCCCCTGCCGGGAGGGATTTCAACCCCTTCGGAGCCCAAAGGGTCTTCAGGGCTGGTGGCCAAGAGCATCCCGGGCCGGCTGCCGTGGGCTCCTTCCCTGCTGCTCTCCTCCTTAGGAGTTAAAAAAAGGGAAGAAGCTTCTCTCGCAGTTTCTTCCTCGTCGCCCTTGCCGCCCAAGCGGCATGGCTAATCGCCGCGTGTTTTTCTCTTCCCATTAGGCAGAATTATTGAGCGTTAAACAACGCGTGGAAAAGTGCAGAGAAGCAGATGGCTCGGAGGGGCTGAGCACCCCTGCCAGTCGCATCCACGCGGGCGACGGCGGGGAACGGAGGGTGGGAAACGGCTCATTAGGGGGGACCTGCTTTCCAAAACAACGCGCTGCAGAATTGGCTCCGGTGGAGGCCGGGTAATTGCACGGAGACGCCGAGTGCCGCCTGGCGAGCGGCGCGCTGGGGCTGGCAAGCGCCCCGGGGGGCGAGGGCGACCGCTGCTTATGGGCTGCCCTGCTCCCGCAGCTGCCCAGGGAGAAGGTCTTGCCTCCCTCCGTCCCCCACTGAGAGCCGAGTGTTCCCCCGGCTTCCTYGGAAGCCTGATCCGGGTTGTAAATCCCACCTCTCCCAACACCATGCTGTTTTTTGACAACAAGCAGGTTGTGTCCAGCCCTCTGAGCCAGACTTGGGCTGGCTGCATGGGCACTAAGGAAGCCACATCTAGAGCCTTGGCTCGATACGCCTGGCAAGGGCTCTAGGGCTCCTCTGGCTTGGAAGCCAACAGGGCTTGTCCCAGCAAGCGTGCCAGAGCCACGGGGCCACCTTCCAGCTCCCGRCGTGACGCGTCTCCCGGCCAGGTTGTGCCCGTTTTTCCCTTGTCMCTGCTGTTCCTGGTGCAGCCCTGTTTAACGCAGTCAGGCGCAGCAGCGCTGCAAGCGCTCCCCCCATCACAGGGGCTCCAAACAACGCTACACCAGGGACTAACGTCCAACCTGCCCAGAGAAACASCACGCTTGTGCCAGAGCAGCATGAGAAGCGGCGTGCTCAAGACCAGAGAGTTCTGTGATCACGCCCGTACGCCGGGACCCCTCGGCTGTGCAAATCCCTGTCAGCAGGAGGAAGAAAGAGCCCTGGCACCCAGGGTGCCCCCCTATTAGAGAGGGTGAAGGTACTCGGCCAGGGTGGTCCTCAGCATCCCACCGCTGCATCGCACGCCAGAGTAAGGTTTCAAACTTCTCTGAGGTGTTTATGGGGCAGATGATGAGCAACGCTTTCCCCTGTGTGCCGCAGAGCAGTCCTTCAGGCTGTGCCCAGCTTCTGGTGTCGCTGGACCCACCGCGGCGCACGGGGCTGGCCAGGCAGGACACTTCCCATGGGARCCGGCTGCATCGGCACGGGCAAGGCTGGCACGGAGGCCACAGGAGGGGTCGTTTCCCACCCGCCGGGAGCAGGAAGGTGCCACCTCCCACAYGTCTGTGTTGTTTCCTCCAGCCCACCCCAATCACACTCACAAAACGAGCAAGGAGCTGCCCCGGACCTGGCGGCCTCCTCCTCAGGGCAGCCCGGACAGAGCTGTGGTCAGTGCAGGGCCTCACGCTCACATCTGATTGCAAAGAGCACCTCTCCATCCAATGGCTGGCCTGGCCTTCTTCCACCCCCCCATCCTCCTCCTCCTCCTCCTGCGCCGCCGCCATGCGCATGCCCAAAGTAAAAGCTCTGGCGCTAGGGCCTTGGGACAAGACACAGGGCGAACCCGAGCTCGGCCTCCCGTCCTCAACAGCCTCTGCACCTCACCCTTAACCAGCCTGGTGTCTTAAGAACAGGCTTTGGGAGACCAACACGTGGAAGAGGGAACAAGGCAGGACCCCCCACCAGCCACCTCAGATTTCCCACGGCTCTTCCTGCTATGGAGCCGCATCAACCGCCGCCAGCAGCTTCCCTATTAGGGGCTTGTTTGCCTGGAATCCGGAGCCCCGAGTGAATCTCGGTGGCTGTCKTTGCCCCTAGGCTGCTCACGGTCCCACACGCTGCTTGTCTGGGCAGCGGAGCAAGCCGCTAGCTAAAGGAATTCCCCCTGGGATAGGGAACGGGCAGAGCTGGAGTTTCGGACGAGACCAGCGGCAGAGCTGGGGGAAGCCCCACGGCCTCGCACGCGGGCAGCTGCAGGAGCTGTCGAGTGGGCAGAATCGGGTGCTTTTATCCTCCCTTCAGAAGATGCCCTTCGAGCTGAAGGTGCCTCTAGACCCCACTGCGCACCCTTGCTTCCTGCTGCAGGCTGTGCTGCCACACGGACACACTGCGTGGGTGCCCTGAATCCACGTGCTCTTGAAGGGGAAAACTGATGGCCCAGGAACCCCCCAGGCTGCCAGGCCCTGGAGCAGATGGAGGTGACAGGCCCAGGATGACCAGCTCTCCCGTGGCCAAAGTGGCCCCCGCTGCGTCCCAACCAGGTTGACCGTGGTGGGCTGAGGGAGGTGATGGATGAAGGGGCGGTGTTACCGGCCTCACTCCCAGAGCGCCCTGTTCCCGCTGCCAGGAGCAGCCCCAGCACCCATCAAGCCAAGCCGGAGCAGCCTCGAACGCAAGCGAGGTGGGAACCAGCTTCCAGCAGGATCAGACGCAGCTCCGGGACCCGCAGTAGAGAAAATCACCACCAAACCCCCCAGAGTGGCCCCCTGGGGTCTCCGTGCTGAGAGCCGGGGCGGTGCTGCCCCAAATCCCAGTCGTTCCCGAGGAAAACCAGAGCCGAGCCCCACAGAAGTCACRCAGAGCAGCACTTCTTGGTGTGCTTCCTCGCACAGTGTTTATCCACTGCACGTTCATCCCGCTTCGGCAGAGACCTTCCCGGGACCTTTTCCAGCCTTCTGTCTCTTTATCTCCAGTCCCTGACGAGGAGAGGAAAATAAAATAAATAAATAAACAAATATCGGGCAATCTGGTCTCTCCTCCAAACACGGAGTCTCCTCACAACAGAAAGGAGGCTGAAATTTTATGTCCTACAGTAAATTTCAGAACACCGAGTTTCAGTTTTATTCCAAGCTGGAATACGAAGACAAAAATGTGTAATATTTTTGGGTTAGAAATTCAGGGAAGGCTTCAGTCTGAAACAGAGATGCCTGAATCCAAACCTGCCAGATTGTTTGTTTGTTTGTTAGACAAATAACAACGTTCCACTTGGATAATGTTTAAACACTGTAACGTGCAGTACAATATGCAGCCTATATGTAAGCGAGAGGGTGTAAAAGTCAGCGAGAAATTTAAGTGATAACATCCCAATGAAACATTTCGACTATCACAATGAAACGAGGTCAAAAAGATCCATTATCACACTCTTGCTTTTTTTTTCTTGCCTTTTTTTTTTTCCTTTGTATTAATACACTTCCAGGAATTTTTCCAGTTCGATGAAACTGCCATTAAACGAATTAAGTCGGCAAGCAGATGCCTTAGCTAAACCCTTTGCCTTCCCTCTGCTCACCCCGTGGTCTCCGTGCTCACAGGCTACCCCTGGTCCAAGGACACTGCAGAACGGAGGGAAAATAAAAGAGAGGGAGCAAAATCCCCAATACGTTTATGAAAGATCACTTTGGTCACAGTGGAAAATTGCTGGCAGCTCCAGCCCCATAATCTGAGCAGTTGCCACGCGGTCTCYGAGCCTTCCCGGCTGGATGCGAGCCTGGAAAGCAGCTGGCCGGGGAGGCTGGGGGGATTTAGTGCTTTGAAATCGAACCCAGCTCGAGCCCTGCCCCRAAGCTGGGATCACCCCTGCAGAGCAGAGCTGCTCCAGGCTTGCAATGGGTATCCTGCATCCATGGGGATGCACGCCCTGCACCCCCAGCACACGCATCCTGCATCCCCTGGGATACAGGACCCCTGCATCACTGGGATGTACATCCCGCACCCTCTGGAACGTGCGTCCTGCACTCCAAGCACATACATCCTGCATCCACTGGGATGTGCATCCTGCGCCCTCTGGAATGTGCATCCTGCACCCCCAGCCCCCAGCACATGCATCCTGCATCCCCTGGGACACAGGACCCCTTCCTCACTGGGATGTGCATCCTGCACCCTCTGGAACGTGTGTCCTGCATCCCCAGCACACGCATCCTGCATCCACTGGGATGTGCATCCTACACCCCCGGGGACACAGGACCCCTGCATCACCAGAATGTGCATCCTGCATCCCCGGGGACACAGGACCTGTGCCTCACTGGGATGTGCATCCTGCACCCTCTGGAACGTGCGTCCTGCACCCCCTGGGGCGTGCATCCTGCCCCTCAGCCCCTGCTCTTATTCCTSTCCCTGGCTCCGCAGCCAAGTGCGCTGCCGAGGGAACTCGGATGCGCCCTGGCCCGTGCTGGGCGGGAGCGGAGCCACCACGTCCACCCCCGGCTGCCTCGCTCCTTCCTCCAGGCAGCCCTGCCCTAAGCTCCTTATGTGAGCGCTCGAGCACCTTGGCTTAGCATTAGGGTGAGCAGGGAAAGAAAAACCGCCCTTGAGGAGACCTAAATCCTGCCCCCGGCTGCCTCCCAAGGCCCACGCCCTGGCTCCCTCCTCCCGGTGCGCCTCGGGTGCCGAGGACACGGCGTCGCCTCTGCATCCGCCACCACACGCAGCAGGGGACACCCGACCCAGGGCCACCACGAGATGCTCACCGGGAGTCACCTGGGCACATCTTGCCTGGCCCCACCAGCGCCCTCAAGGACTTTATTCTTTTTTCCTCTGATTTTCCTCTCTTTCTTTTTTTTCCTCCAGCCCTCTGCCCCTCCTGCCCTCTCGTTTCRCCTCCAAGACCTGTGTCCTCACTGCGTGCGATCCTCTTTGCCTCCAAAAAGAATGGAGACAGTGGAAAAAAAGGCAGGCCCAGCAACAGCAGCCAGTCACAGGATGAACCTCCATGTCAGGACCGAACGAACCATCCGACTGTTGTCTGCAGCCCCCTCCAGACCGTATCAACCACCAGAGTAGGTTAAACACAGCGCATCATTGACTGGAAAGAGGGTGACTCAGAAAGACAAGTCACAGATGCAGATTGATTTACACGGGCTAAATAAAGCCTTTCGGAATGGAGACGTTATCTGCTGGAAACCCCTAATGAGAGTTGGCCACGCTCTGCGTAGCAGGAGCGTTCTCAGCACGAAGGCTGGACATCTATTAAAGCCAGCAAAATTAGACCAATGCTGGTGGCTTTTAATACACCAGTTGGACACTATGAATTTAAGCTAATGCCGTTTGGAATTAGTCCTGCTCCCAAGGTATTTCAAAGAGTAATTTAGCAGGTGTTTGAGGGATTAGGAGGAGCTCAAGTTACAGCAGATGATATTTTCATATGGACCTCGCAACCTCAAGGGCCATCATGAAAGACAGAGGTGGATTGGGCAGGCGAGGGAGAGCAAGAACGTGGCCTCTGCATGTTTAAGGAGCTCAAACGGTAAAACCAGCCTCAGGGAATCGTGGTGGTGGCTCCAGAATAAACCAGGAGCGGCTGATGAAACGACCTTTGGAATTYGTTCCAAATTAAAGGCCAAAATACTTTAACCGTCCACAAATTAAACACTAAATGCTCCTGGAAACGCCACCAGCTACGGTTTGGAAATGTGTCCCTTGGGCTGAATGTCACCAGAGGGCCCWGGGCTTTGTGGAAGGACATGGTCGTGCCATTAGACATGGGACAGCCCCCAGAGCTTCCTCTGCTGGAGAGGAGGAGGGAAGCCACAAAATRTTTTCAGGGTTGAGAAAGACGGTGGAAAATGGGAAGACTTGAGCCAGAAGAGAAATCGTCAGCAAGGGTTGGTATCAGGAAACACCCAGAGCAAAGAAGGTCATTTTCAGGGAATTTCGCATTGAAGGAAAAGCTTCTTAAAAGTCCGGATTCTAAAATGGTCTCAATGTCCCGTCTGGAGATGCTCAGAATGGAAAGGTCAGGGCAAGCAGGCTCTGCTCAGGAAACCTCTTCACTCAACCCCACAGGAAAATGATACCTTGGAATAGGTGAAACTCTTATTTCACTGGAACGACTGGAACCTTTCAAACTGATCAGACCCGGATGCTTCTTTCCCGAGCCTGTAATCCACTCAAATTCCTGATGGCCCTCGCTGCAAAGATCGTTCCCACAGGGACAGGAGAGCTCCCATGGCAAGGAGTTTTCCCCAGCACTTTTCTTTCGCCATTTACCAAAAAGAAGAAAAAGAAAAAGAGAGAAGCACTATTTGCCCTGTTTATAATATTACTCTGGATCAACATATTAATAATTGATAGCATTGCAGATGAAAGCATTCTCCAAACACCTCCTCTCACATCGAACCGATGTGCTCAGTTTCCATCCATCAAGCGCCCTGCAAGGGAAAGGACGAGGAGCAAGACGCGTAAGCGGAGGCGTGAGCAGGGAGCAGGGAAAGGCCACCCTGCGGAGCGAGACACCGTCCACGGAGCCGCTTCCACCGCTGCCCATGGATCATTGACTCGTGTCCCAGGCGGCCCGTTCAGGCACCGGGCTCCGTGAGGGGCTGAGAGCCCGAATCTGGGCAAATCCGAGTGGAAACGGTCGGGTGGCCCAAGTACTGCAAGCAGGCGAGTTCAAACCTTCCTCCGCCCCTCGGAAAGCTCACGCTGGCACACAACAACCAGTGCTTTGTAAACGCACAAAATAAAGTAAAAATAGGAAGCCTGCAGGAGATAAGCAATCCATCCTGACAGTTTAGCTCCCAGGGTTTTTAGGGAGAGGCATTCCTCAGTGCTCAAGAGGGCCAGGCATCCTCGCTTGCCTCCGGCTGCATCTAGGCAGCTCGGATATTTCATTTTTCCCAYGTAGGGGGCAGGAATATTGTCCCTGTCAAGAACAGGAGCTTGCAAACAGCCCCGCTGATTGACGTTGGATCCTGTGAACTGGTGAGCACAAGCAAGCAGGCAGTTCAGGAGAATCAGAGCCCTTGGGGATCAAAGCAGGAGCGGCTAAGATTGCAACACTCATGTAGCCCCGAGCATTGCATGGGATGCGGCTCTGGCACACGGTGCCACCAGGGATCACATAGGGGCCAGGCAGAGCRTGGTCTTGAAGTTTTGAAGGCTCTTGCAGCTGTGCGGCACCATAGCTGCTTGCAGGAAGGTGGGCTCACGTGCTGGGTGACCAGCACCTCRACCAGAGCTGAAACCACCCCCAGAAAACACCCAGACCTGTGAGCAACCTCCTCTGGTGGAGCCTTCRCCCCATCACCACCACCTCTGCGATGAAGCCCAAGTTGCACGAGATGCGGCCAGCCAGGAGGTCTTTCCACGGGTCCCTTTTCCATCCTGCTCCGGTCCTCAGTCTATGCAAGCGCTGCAGATGGTTCCGTCCAGCGCTCAGCTCTTCCCGTGCCCAAAGTGCTCATTAAAATGCACCGGGAGAGGAGCTTTCCAGGCGAGCGCGCGAGCAGAGGAGGTGGCATCTGCCTGCAGGCTGCCGTGCTGTCAGCGCGGGGACTCTGGCAGCTGCAGAGGGATCTGTGATCCAAGCGGCAGCGACAGCAGAGGGAAGCGGGAGCGGATTTTTGAAAAGGGGCCTTAGCCAAGCGAGGAAAGAGGGAATCACCCTCCACACATTGGGGAGGATATCCGCAACTTTTGTTAAAAGAGGTTCCTGCATGCCTAGGACTTCCACAACACCACGTGGAGGATCCCTGSGGGAAGGCCCTTCTGGGGCTCGCTCCAGTAGCTCCACCTCTCTCCTGCAATGGGGGGCCCAACATGGGACTCAGCCATCCAGACGTGGCCTCATCAGAATGGAGCAGAGGGGCAGGACCAGCTCCCTCGACCTGCTGCCAACGCTCTTCCTGGAGCGACCAAGGACACCATTGGCCTTCTCGGCCACAGGGGCACCTTGCTGACTTGTGGTCACCTTGTTGCCCAGTAGATCCTCCCTAGGCCCAGGACCCTGCACTTGCCTTTGGCGGACACCATCAGGATGGAGAGATGGGCAGAGAAGAACCTCACGAAGTCCCTTTGGATGGCAGAACATCCCTCTGGTCCATCTCTTCAGTAAACTTGCTGAGGACACATCCTGTCCTTCCACTCAGGACAGGGATGAGTAAGTTGAAAAGATTGTTCAGCTTCTCTTGCTTCTCTTTCTATGCAGCTATGAAAGACCTTCCCAACCGAAAATGGGTCTTTAAGCATGTCCTCATACAACCCAACCTTCTTTCTGAATCTCTGAAGTTCTCTCTCCTATCATCAGCACGTCAAATTTCTTAATAGCAAAGTGAAATAACCCGGGAAATAATGGAAAACAGGGAAGGATTAAGCTTTCCTGGGGACCTTGATCTGCTTTATCATCTCACTGTCTTCAGATGAGTGGTTGTCTTTCAATATAATTATTCAGTGGGTATGTGTTACTGGCTCTCCTATACATCCTGGCTTCCATCAAAACCATAAGGAAGGTAAATCCCTTGTTACTGGTTTGTTTCTTTATTGAGAAATTCGTGCTAATAAATTACCTCTGGGAAATCATTTCTGTGAGTTTACCTTGTTTTCCTGAGAGGTGTCCCGTGGGAGCTTTGTTGTGGTAGAAAAGGCCACAATAAGTATATTTTTTGCCAAGAAGGAAGAAAATAATCCACAAGCCCAGAATGTTTCCTGAAGGACTAAACCCAGGTGCTCAGACATGAGTGTTTCCAAGGCTGAAGGCAACTTCTGAGCAGGGCTTCCAGGCATCCAGAGGACCACAGCTCCCTCCAAAGCCCCTGAGAAGCCCTCCAAGTCCTTGATGCTGTTGAAAATTGTCCTCTAGATGAACAAAACCAGACAGAGATCCTTTCACAAAGGGATCTCCCAGGTCCCCATCCAGGTGACCAGAGCAAAACATGAGGCCAAACACCGCCTGAGCTTATCCCAGGGTGGAAAGCGATGGATGCAGCTGCAGAGCAAATGTGCAGAAGCAGCAGCTTGACCTCTCCCCTTCTCCAGCCCGACGGAGCGTCGGGGTCATGCATGTGAACGGGGCACGTGCTTGCTTGTCTGCGGGAGCGCGCAGCATCCCAGGCAGTGACTCGGGACGCTGGGGACTTCAGACGAAAAAAATGAAGAATAAATAAATAAGTAAATAAAGTAAATAAATAAAAAATAAATAAGTAAATAAGAGCAGCACGCAGAACTCAAAACACTAGAGGAAGAAATGAATCTCCAGACCCCAAATCATCCTCCTCGCTTGCCGAGCTCCTTCCCTCCTCCATACAGTGCTCCTGTATAAGAGCACTGACATTAGGCGAGCACCAAGGCGCCTCCTGGCAGCTTGGTTCGTGCTCACCTCGCAGTGGGCAGAGGGGCACGAAGCCCGTCCCTGCCTCCCCAAAGGCTCGAGAAGCCGCCGTGAGCTCCGGCGCTCGCGCGCACGTCTGGCACGTTCGCAGCGACGTGCCCGGGAGCGGCCCCTTCGCCGAGCCCGCGACGGGAGACGGGGACAGCTCCTCTTTTCGACGGCTTGCTGCTGTTAATTCAACATGATAGCCGGGCAGCCGCGTGCCAACGCGAGCGCGCTGGTGACTCCTCATGACACCTACGCCGTTCCGACACGCGTCTCCCTGCGGGGCCAACGGAGCCCGTGCGCCAGAAGCAGCAGAGCAGCCTCCTCGGAGGGCCCTATTTAAGCAGCCTCGTCAGCAAGGGGAAGAATCTGTGAGTTTTTCCAGCCAAGATGCCAAGGCAGGAGGGTTATTAGGAGCCGCTGGAGTCACTGGCCTGGTGGATAAAATGGATAGGAGTAGGAATCATGCAGGTGGCTCCCAGACCATAGGGTCAAGAGGAGATCATCAGGCAGCCAGAAAGAAGGGCAAGACAGTCAGTGTCCACAGCGCCCTCCTTAGTCTCTCCCATTTTACTTCTCTCCCGGGAATTGCTTTTGAAAATGCTCTACAGAGAGAGGACACTAAGAGGGATATTTTTCCCCTCACTGGTCCGGACTGAGCATCCTGGTAAGGCTAAGGTTAAATATTAGGCTGAGGACGGGTCGGAACAGAAGAAAGAAATGAGCCCCCTGCCCAAAATCAAGACTTTGAGAATAAAATCCACGAAGGCTCCCACGGGATGCCAAAGGGGGATGTATAAAAGCGGATGGGGAATATTGGAACGCTGCAGTCGCTAACAGTGGCATTCCCCATCTGTTGACTCGGTAACCTCAACGCTCCTGTAACATAAGGGCTGGGATTTGTAAATGCCAAACATACTCACGTAGCAGCATAAATCCCTCTCGGGCCGTTTTCCCCTGTAATATTCTGTCACTAATGATATGCTTCCTAAAAATAACCTATTCCAGAGGAAATGCAGTCAAGGTTAGGAAGAGTTGTCATATGCAACAGGTAATGTAACTGAAAATGAAAGAAACAGAGGAAGAAAAATAGTCCAAAGGCCGAAGTTTATTCAAAGAAGATAAAGGGAAAGATTGTATAGGTAGATTGATGGTGATACATAAGGGCAAGAGAGATAATACAGAAAGAAAYATAGATATATATTGAAAGATATTCCAGATAGATAAACAGGAGACAGATAGATGAATGGATATAAATAGATTAGATAAATAGACTGTATGGAGAGAATGGATAATAAAAACAGAATGAATTATGGAGCTTTATTTCCCAAATAAACTCCAATCTACCCTTTCAGTCTCTGGTTTGCCAACGTTAAGCGTTTGACAGATGGGCCAGAGGGATGATGAAGAAAACAAAGTTCCTCACCTGGTTTCCAGCTCCCAGCACCCAAGCAGCTCCGAGGGGAAGACGGCAGCATCCATCATGTCCCACAGCATCCCACACCGGCACCCGGCCAGCATGGGCAGCCCAAGCCAGGGACCAGCATGGGAACACATCCGAGCACACGGCAGCTCCCTGAGCACCTTTTCCTCTTTCCTTTCTTCTTCTTTTGTTTTTTCTTCCCCCATCAGATTTGCTACTTGGCAAGAAATATTTTTARGAGCAGCCCAGGAGACCCCGGACACCCCGGAGACTCCCTTGCATTCCAACACCAGCCAATCCTTCCTCCCAGTGAAAACAGAATCCAGCCATAAGACCTGCCAAAAAAAAAAGCAGAATCTGAGAAGAAAAAAGGCAGCCTTGGGGATACGTGTCAGTAAAGGCACAGCTCCAGTGACGCTGCTGACTTTCAATGTATCTCTACAGCGGCTCGGGCTGCGGCGGTGGCGACCGGGGAGAACAAGCCCTCGTGCCTGGGTAACACATTTCCAGAGCGCGGCATCTCCAAGGAAGGAGGCTCCAGGGCGTTCCTTGCTTCCAAAGGATGCAGGGAGCCCTTTCGGTGCTGCAGGGTGATGAGCTCATGCATCCATACGGGAAGAAACGCGACTCGAGGGTGATCGGGCTCCCCCAGGAGCACTGCTTGGRCCAGGAGCAAGCGTAGGAAAAGGCCAGGAGCTCGGGCAGGAAGCCCAAGGAAGGATGGTGAGCAGCTCAAGGGATGGAGGAGAAATCCCTGTTTGGGTGCGCAAGGAAGGATCCGGTCCAAGGTTTTCAAAACATGCAGTGGAACCAACGCTCAGGAAGGGGAGGTTTTCATGCAAGCCCCAGCCTGAGCCGTGCGAGAACCCCCGCACYCGGACGGGGATGCGGAGAGCGTCCTCTCGGAAGGGGATTTCAGCAGAAAACTCACCTACGTTTGCCCGTCGTTAGCACAAATTCCATTCAGAAACACCCCAAAGCCCATTCCAGCTCCAGCCCTGCCCAGCTCCAAGCAGGAAYCAGCTGAACTTGGGACTATCCGTCAGGATTAACGACTCCCAGCTCCTACATGAGTCCATGGTCTGAGGCACAGCCCAGAGACATCGGCTTCTTCTGGCTGTTAATTCCTTCACCAAGGTCCAGTGCCCAGGATTTTATGGCMCCTTTCTCACTGATTAAAGAAGGAAAAACACAAATCTCTCACCCCACAACCCTCTCTGATCCACCAGCCCCGTCGCGGTGCACAAGATGCTTGCGCGGGCAGAGAGGGCAGCCTTGAGACGTGCCCTGCATCCGATAGCGGGAGAAGCCGCTTTCCCCTTGGGGATCCGCACGCAGAGGCGCATGCGGATCCCAGCCCCGCAGCTCCCGCCTCATGCCGAGTTCCCAGTCCCACCCAGAGAAAACAGAAGGCAAAGGAGGAGCAGCACAACGACCATGGCCAGCTGCAGCCAGCACCAACGGAGGTTTCTCCTAGATTGTGCTCCCAGGAGAGGAGATCGGCAGACGCAGYGGTGCAGCCGGGAAGCAACATCGCTGGTGCATTGGGAGAGGCTTCCCAGGGCTTTTGTGCTCCCAGGAGCATGCAGAGCTCTCCGGGACAGAGGACGGGGTGGAAGGAAGGGCTGAGGAAAAGGCAAGAAGAGCAGGAGCGAGTTTATCAAGTAGCCGAGATTCAGCTGCGTTGGGGCCAGCTCTGGCTTGCTGAGAAGCTGGAGCTGTAACGGGATGCAGGTGGGAGAGGCTGCTGCCTTGAAGGGTCTRCTGGGACCCCTTTGGGCTCAGAACAGGTACCCAAGTATCCAAGCCCAGGCAATGGAATATGGGAATTGTTTTCTCTCTCTTGCACAGCACAAACCCCATCTCCTGGCCCCAGGCCGGTGTTTCTGGTGCAGGGAGCGTGCAAAGCAGCAGGGTCTCCGTGGGGCGCGGGGCACGGAGAGGAGAAGGGTGCCMCTGAGCAGCGTTTTGCCACTCCGGGAGAGCAGCTCGTGCGTTTTTGAAGAGCTCCCATTGGCRGCGAGGCAGATCAACAGCTCGGAGCAAGCGCTGCAGACAAAACCCCGTTTGTCAGCAATTTGCAAAGCGCTGGTTTGGTGCCGCAAATATGAAAAATAGTATGTGTGTGTTGGGTGGGGGGGAAATATCAGCGGGAACACGCGTCCTGCTCCAGGCGTGGAAAGGGCAGATTTGTTCCTTTTTCCATGCAGCTGGAAGCCCTCAGACCTCCCCACGTGCAGAGGGCTGCGGATACGCCGTTCTGCTGCGAACGCCGTGTTYAATCACCCCTCGCTGCTTCCCCTTAAAGTGCAGTTTCAATTCAGCGGCGCCAGACGAGGTCTCACGGTGTCGTCTGGGAGCAAAGCAGAGCCACGTGGATTAAAACCACGGCGGGTGCCAGCGCATCCCGCTGCTCATCCGAGCCCGCCGGTTCCCACCAAGGGAGCTCCCACTAAGGGAAAACCATCCAGGAGGGGGATCCTACTTGCAGGCCGTGCCTGGCCTCTACTGCAGCGCATCCGAGCAYGGGGATTTACGGACACGCCAGGCCTGGGCGCACGTCCCAGCTCCGTGAGACCCGGGGTCAATTCAGCGCCGGCCAAAGGGACGGGACCGGTCGCCCCGGGGAGGGTGACGCTCAGCTGCGTTAACAGGATGCGGCTCCAAGCACAGGGATCTTCCCAGTCTCTCCTTTGTTTTGTCAGCCCAAGCAGCCTCCAGCCCCGCTGTGGTACCCGGCAGCACCAGCCAGCAGCAAGGAATTTCTTTTTTTTTTTTGAATGGCAGGGGAAAAGGACACGTTTAGGTGATTTGTGCAGATAAAAAAAGAAATAACACCTTTCCCTGCTGTTTGCACGCTGCTTTGATCTTTACTTTGTAGTTACCATAGTGACAAATAAAAAAAAAAAAAAAAAACCAAAAAACAGGCAAAGGTGGAATAAATTCCCTAAAGTTGCCGCCATCCTCGCGGTGTTTCCGCAGCGGGAACGTGYGTGACCTGCAAACACCCCTCGGGCCCACGGGAGCCCGCAGGGCGGCCCCAAAAGGGAGAGCTCTGCATTGCACGGACCAGACAAGCCTGAGGCTCTGCCTTATTGGCAAAATTACTCTGTAATGCTGCAAATTGCCACAGCCTGGCCCGGGGAAAGGYGGATAACCCCCATCYTCCTCCTCCTCCTCYGYGCCGTGGCTGCCACGTGTCCTGCTCGTTCCGTGCTCCCCRTTAGGCTCCGTTGCGCCGTGACCATCCCCGGGCGAGGATTTGGGGGTTCAGCCCGTGGCTGGAGGAAATGGCACCTTCTCCGGCTGGCGCTCGGGAGGATTTTCCCAAGCGGGAGCATCCAACGGCAGCGTTGGGGCCTTCTGGTGCTTGCCAGGGATTCATGGCTGCTTCAAGGGGAGCCTCTACACCCAGGCAGATGCTGGTTTACATTTATATATACATAAAATATATAAATTTAAATTTATATTTTGTACATAGYTTTGTATTTATATGTTTTTTCCCCAAAGAAAAAGAGGGAGAAGGAGGGAAGAGGCAGTAGCAGCGCTGCTTGGTGCTCCCGCCACCGCTCCGTCCATGCGGTTATTGCAACAGGATATGAAACCACTGGAGGGGCRAGCACAGGCACCGCGCACCATATCCGCTCTGCTTTTATTGCTCAAAATTAAACCTGCCACCGCTTTTTGTTAAGCGGTGGTGAGGGGGGGTCTTCTTCTGTCCCCCCTAGATGGCCACGGTGCCCTGGCTTCTCCRCGCTGCGGCTGGTGTCTTTGCGGCCGGGTGCATTTTGATGTCCCCATGGGGTTTGATCGGCTCCGTAAAGCGGGCGGCCTGGCTGGAGCGGTCAATAGCGAGGGGCAGGAGCTGGGCGAGCGCCTCCGTGCGCGCCCAAAYGGCGCTCCGCTTCTCCCGTCCTTTCTCACCAGCAAACGCGCTGCTCCGGATAAACACAGCGAGGATGACGAAGGCCGGAGCAGAGCAGCTGCTGCACGGGAAGGAGGGGGACATGTGCTACCCCTGGTGCTGGCACTTCTTCTCCAACCCCTTATTCAGTTTTGGTGGATTTTTTCTTTTTTTTTTGTGACTATTATTACAACCCCCCCTCCACCTCCCCTTGTCACCGCCCTATTAAAAAAAAAAAAAAAAAGTGACAATTAGTCATTTGAAGAAGCAACAAAAAGACGCCGGCAGCCGGGGAGATGCGATTTGAATTTCAATGCAACATCTGAGGGCGCGGGAGCCACGTGGGGGACGAGCGCTGCCGAGCGCGGACCCATGGTCCCCGCCGCGCCACTGCCCTCGGGGACACGGAGGCCACCCCGGGGGGACAGGGACCCCTCGGAGCACGGGGACGGCTTCCCCTAGCGCGACACCAGGACCTACCCGAGCCCCGCGATGCTCCGGAGCCGCTCCGGATTATTCATYCGAGGCCTCGGGCCTGAAATTTTAGGCATTGGATCTTCTTGCAGCACGTGCGGGAAGGAGGCGGCTGCAGCTCCCGGTCAGACGCCCCAAGCCCGATCCCGCGCCGGGATGCGCTAGGAGCCATATCCGCAGGGAGGGAACGGCGCTGACTGCTGCTCTGGTTCAAAAAAAAAATTAAAAAAAAAATAAAAAAAATAGCACAAGCCACGGAACAGGGAGTTCTTCCAGCAATCTGTTTTCTGTACCCTGGAAAATAATAGCAAGCCATATGGAAAGCCCACACAGCTATTTTCCAGGTGCTTCAGATGGCACRAAACCAAGGGAATAATTTACCTGGGGCAAGGGGCTAGGGCTCTGCTTGCTCTTGGTCTCACACCTATCTGGGCACATGGCAGTTGGGAATTTCCTCCTCTCTGGAATATGCTCCAGGAGCATCAGAGCACAGAGCGTTTCCTCCCCAGGAAAACCCATCTCAGGATCCCTGKGCTCAGACGAGACCGTTTCCTTTCCTGTTCTGGCCTGTGTTTGAGACGAGGGGCATGAGCACACGTTGCTACAGACCAGGAGCACCGTTATTACTCGGACATTCCCCAAACACCGTGAAATTTCTCAAGTGAAAAACCCTTCCCTTGGAAACACAGAGATGACACCGGAGCGATTCTGGCCTCTTCTGCCCATCTCGCCCAGGTCTTTCCCTCCTACCCGCCTCCAAGCTGCTCATTTGCAGGGAGCGGCACAAAAATCCCCAAGGAAAATTAAGATATCATCAAAGAAACCCATGAGGTTCTCCAATAGCAGGGCTAATAACAGGGTTAGCATTGGAGCCTGCGTGGAGCCATCGCTTCGCCCCAGGGGCCTTGAGCAGCTTCTTTCACATAGCCCAGAGGGGCTCTCTGCTCCGGGACACCGGAGCTCCCTGCTCCCTGCTCTGGGAGCTCCCTGCTCCGGGACACCGGAGCTCCCTGCTCCGGGAGCTCCCTGCTCCGGGACACCACCTCGGAGCCTGACGGGAGTCACCAGCAGAACACACCAGCACCGAGGAGGACCAGGCAATGGGAGACCCGCAGAGAACCTCTCCACCAAGGCCATCCCAAAGCTCCCTATGGAAGGGGTCAACCGTGTCCCCATGGCAGCCGTCCCCTCAACCCGACCTTGGCCAGGGGCGCCAGGCGCGCCCGGCCGCGCATCCTCCACCTCCAAGAGGGCTGTGGATCCGGCATCGGGAACGCCGGGGCTGAAAGCGGAGCATGGAGAATTTAATAACGGCAGCGCCGGCTGGCAAAGCCCTCGGAGCAATATCCGTGTTAYGGCTGTTATTAAAGAGGAGCGCGCGCCCGTGCCTGGTCCTGCCTGCAGTTTAAATGGAGCCCTGGCTACGTTTGCCTAGGCGCTCGCACAGGAAAAATAAAGCGAAGCAGCGAGGCGGGCGAGGGGGGAGCTGCTGCTCTCAGCCCCAGCRAACCGCAGGGGAGGCTAAAATTAAAACCGAGGTGCAAACAAGGCATAAACAGCACGGCACAACTTTGCGACTGGCGCTGCCGGAGGCGAAGCACCTGCAGGATCTGCCTGCTCCGAATCAGTCGCTCCGAGCGGCGGCGCGCGCTGGAGTTATATTGAAGCGCTGCAAAYAGCGACAATGAAATCAGCCCCGTGGAGAGACGGGTTCAGCAGGGGGAATGTGGCTCTGATTCCGCAGCGGAGGTTGCGCGGGGACATCCCGGGGGAGGTTTCGCGCCTCCTCCAAGGGAAAGTCCTCCCTTGCTTTTGAGCTCCGGGTGTTCTCTCCGGGCACCGCTGCCACGTCCCCCTGGCCGGCCCCACTCGCTGAAAGACGGCGAGCCTCTTCCTCGTTAAAAACGGAGCATATGAAGCTTAGCAGCCAAGGAAAAGGGATAAAAACAGAGCAACTCCACTGATTTCCCCGACTTCAAAGGGCTTTTGAAGATCAGTTGGGGAGGAAGTGGATGAGCTGCCACCTCCGAAGGCRCCCGCCTTCCTTGTGATGGTCAGCGTGACCCCGCYGAGCCRCAACCCCGAMTCTGCCGAGAGGGGATCKCCRRCCCCATGCAACGGGACACCCAAAAYCATCCCAAACCCACCCAGGGGACCCACGGCCACAACCTTCAACACCGACACGCCACGCTTGGGTGCCCATTGGGAGCCCCCGGCYGCCAAGTGCAAACCTGGCCATGGATTTTCCTGCAGCTCCTTCCTCCCCTTTGGCAGCTCCCATAATTGCTCCCCGCTCCAGTCGCACCGGAGGATTTATTAAGGCAGCGCTGACAGCTAATGACAAAATAAACTCACCGGCTTCGCACTCGCTTCCCGTGTCGCACTCGCTTCCCGTGTCGGAGCGGGAGAGGCGACCGCATCCGGAGGAGGCGGCAGTAAACGGAGCAGCAGGTTACAGGGCTGCAGCAAATTAATTACAGTAATGAGTTAACGGCCTCGTTAAGGGGTGGTTTGAGAGCAGAGGGGGGGGGAGAACCATGGGTGGCCTTGTTGGGGGATGAGGCRCCTGGCTCCGTTGCGGGGCCTGACACCACGGTGACGGTCGCACTGGCAGAGGTGGGACCCCAGAAACCCGTCCCTGTGCTGGGGACGGGCAGCACAAACGCGTCATAGGGGTGTCTTGGCCAGCGGTCCTTGAGCTGCAGGCGGTTCCCGTCCAGCAGAGCTCTTGGTTCCCTTGAGAACAGGAGCTCTCTGCGCCATGGGCTGCCGCTCTGAGGCGCCGGAGAAGGCGGAGCGGGTGGAGCTCGCACGTCCCCGAGCAGCATCTGCAAGATCCAACCGCCCTCGGAGCTCCTCCGTGAAACACACGGCGCTCCTCAGCCCAACAATGTCGGGGAAAGAGAAGAAAAGGAAAGAAAATTCATTTCCTGTTAGGTGAAAATGAGTTTGCTTCTGGGAGCTCAGAATCACCTTCTCCAAGCCATTGCGAACAAAGAGCCTCGTTTACTAAATGCCTGCAAGGCTGTTAATGAGAGGAGGAAGTGAGTAGCTGGCAATTAGAAGGCGCCTTTCCAACTGCTTGGGATGGCGGATTCGGGGAACATGGGAGGACCCAGACTGAAGAGCAAGATTGGGATCCGCACTCCCTGGTGGGGAGGAAGGCTCCAATCCCGGTTGGATGAAGGCTTCCCGGAGCACCCAGCATCCATTCCTCAGTATTTTAGTGTGGATAACACCTCCCAAAGACGTTCCCTTTCTCACGTGCGTGGGGCTTCTCAAAGTGGACCTACACGAGCCTCTCCCCTCTCCTGTTAAAAGCCCCTCTGCTTTCCAAGGTCCCTTTCCTCTCCCTGCAGACGCTTCCAGGCTGACGACCCCTCCAGCTCCTCCTGGCGCCCGCAGACACGTGTCACCTTCCTGCCCCTCAGCGCTGCCCCGGGTCCCCGTGTCCTCCTCCTTTCTGCTGTGCCGCCTTTCAGCATCTGCACCTTCTACCAGCACCTATTTTCTAATCTTTTTGCAGGTCCGTAACAGGCACACCAGAGAGCACGGGAAGCTCTGCGACACCAGGGATCTATCCCTGAACTAGCTTTTAATCCATTTAGCATGGGCTGCACGGGGCTCGGATGCGGCTGTATTTTTATCCAGCTCGGATGCGTGATTAAGTCAAATGCCTCACAGAAGTCCAAGTGCATTAAGTCAAGTTATCTTTATCAGCAGAACCTACAATCCAATGAAAAACGGTCCCGAGAGGGCCTAACCAGAGAGATCTAGAAGTGGTTGAAGGCCTTCGACCAGGCTTTTGATCAGGCGCAACCACTGCAYCATGGCTGGGCCTCCGTTCTGAGATCTCACACCAAATACGGGGAGGAAAAGGAAAAACGAGCCCTCTCCTGCCCTGCAGAGCCCGCAGCACTGACCCGAACCAGGGTGCCCAGAGACCCGTGCAGGGCCAGCTCCTCGTACCCAGGGGGGTTCGGAGAGCACCCGTCCTCTCCTTGCCGCCGCCACCACCATTGTGGGCTCCTACGAGGCCGCTGCTTCCCCACAGCACCCACCTGGATGCCCCCATCCCCATCACCTCCTCGCCACCTCATCATTTGGGAAGGTGGGGGGCAGCTTGGGCTGCAGTGATCRTGAATTGGTGGAATTCAGGATCCAACGAGGAGGAGGCAGGGCTGTAAGCAGCCTTGCAACCATGCGCTTCAGGAGGGCCGAATTTCACCTCCTCAGGGACCTCCTTGGAAAGATCCCATGGGCTAGAGCTCTAGAAAGAAGAGGGGTCCAGGAGAGCTGGTTGGTTTTCAAGGAGCACTTCCTCCACACCCAGCAATGGTGCATCCCTGTGTGTAAGAATTCAAGCAGAAGGGGCAGGAGACCTGCGGGGATGAGCAAGGAGCTTTTGGCATTGCTCAAGCAGAAGGTGGTGGTGTACAACATRTGGAAAGAAGGACAGGCCCCTTGGGAGAAATACAGGAATGTCGTCAGGGATTGCAGAGACGCGACCAGGAAAGCTAAGGCGCGTTTGGAATGTAACCTGGCGAGGGATGTTAGAAACAACAAGAAAARCTTTTTCAAATATGTTAACAATAAAAGGAAGGTCATGGAAAACGTGGGTCCGCTGGTGAATGGGGTGMGTGCCCTGGTTATGAAAAACACAGAAAAAGCAGAGTTGCCGAAAGGCTTCTTTGCTTCGGTGTTTACCAAGGGCAGCCCGTTAGAACCCCAAGCTCTAGGGACGAGAGAGGAGGACTGCAGAGAGGAGGACTTGCCCTGAGTAGAGGAAGATTGGCTCATAGAGCACGTGAGGATACCTGACACCTACAAACCCATGGGCCCCGATGGGATGCACCCCAGGGTGCTGCGTGAGCTGGTGGATGTTGTAGCCAAGCCGCTCTCCATCATCTTGGAAAGGTCCTGGAGAATGGAGGAGGCACCAGAGGACTGGAGGAAAGCCAATGTCACCCTGGTCTTCAAGAAGGGTAAGAAGGAAGACCCAGGCAACTACAGGCCAGTGAGCCTGAACTCCGTCCCTGGAAAAGTGATGGAATTTCCAGGCACATGGAGGACAAGGTGCTCAGGAGCAGCCAGTATGGATTCACCAAGRGGAAATGATGCTTGACTAACCTGATAGCCCTCTATGGTGGGGTGACTGGCTGGATAGATGAGGGCAGAGCGGTGGATGTCATCTATCCGGACTTCAGCAAGGCTTTTGACGCCGTCCCTCACAGCATCCTCCTGGGCAAGCCCCAGAAGAGTGGGATAGATGGGTGGACAGTGAGGTGGATTAGGAACTGGCTGAATGACAGGGCTCAGAGGGTGGGGATCAGCGGTGCCGAGTCCAGCTGGAGGCCTGTGGTTAGTGGTGTCCCCCAGGGGTCAGTCCTTGGTCCGGTCCTGTTCACCTTATTCATTAACGCCCTGCATGAAGGGATGGAGTGCTCCCTCAGCAAGTTTGCTGATGACACCGAACTGGGAGGAGCAGCTGAGAGCCCTGAGGGACCTGGACATCCAGAGGGACCTGGACACACTGGACCAGTGGGCGATGCAGCATGATGGGACCCCAAGTGTTATAGTGTGGGGATCACAAGTGTTACAGTGCGATGGGACCCCAAGGGTTGCAGTGTGGTGGGACCCCAAGCGTTACAAAGTAGTGGGATCCCAAATGTTACAGTGCAATAGGACCCCAAGCATTACAACGTGGTGGGACCCCAAGCATCCTATTGCACTGTAACGTTACTCGTTGCCATTAGCAGGAGCAATTCAATTAAGCAAGTAACAGCTTCCCRATAAAGAGCCTTCCTCCCCACCGCCCTCATCCTCGGTGTTCAAGGACTAATAACATTTAAGTACAGAAATAGGTCTCACTGGGGCTGAGCAGAGGCTTCACTCCCTTCCCCACCAGCAAGATCCCAATGGACAAGAGCTGCTCTCCTCCCCACATGGCTGCTTGCCCGGGGCAGGGGGCTCTGTAGCCGCGCTGCATCCCTCCCTCCTCATCCTCTCCCAAAGCACTGCGTGTTTGCAGTGGATGGACCAAGCTGCACATTCTGCTGGCAGAAACGGTCGAGAGAAGGGCAGAGCTTTCGTGAGCACCTGCAGCTGATGGGAAAGCAGAGGRAAGAAGGTAATCGGATCACTGTTGATTATCCAGCGGAGAATCCACCCCAGACCGCGGGCCTGTGTGTCAGAGGGGATCCCTTTGGGATGATACACGCTATGGGAACGTCACCACAGCTATCGTACCCACAGACCTGCAGTCCTTTAAGGCTGCTCTGCAGCCTAATGAAGCTCTGCAGAAGATGCTCATGGAAGCACCAGGCTGGAYACGCAAAGGGGAGCATCAGAGCCTCTCATTTAAGGATGGACGTTGTATCCCGAGCTCCTGGGGCTGCTAGTGGCAGATGCTGCACGCACGGGGACAGTCACTAACCGGGAAGCAACATGGGAAGCAAAGGGAGCCGCATGGACACCAGCTGCCGACCCACCAGTCCTTCCACCCATGCACTGGGACAACCCGGCTGGCGATGCCGGACACTGGGGAGATGCTGGGGAAGGGGCACCCAGCAAGSCCGGGCACCCTCCTCCTCCTCACAGGAGGCGCAGAGCCCGATTCTGCTCCCGCCTGGATTGAGGAGCCCGCATCAGGAAGCAGAGGGAACCCAAGTGCTGCAGCCAGATGTCTGAGATGCTTTTTGGGGCTGTTTTTGTGGGTTTTTTTCACCGCGTGCAGTCACAGAGAAACACGGCCRAGGCGGTTGCCAGTGCTGACGTGCCTTGCTTTGATTTCTTCAAAGCCAAACGAGCCTGCTGCAAATAAATTAATTTCCTTTTAATGAAGAGCTTCTTGTCAGGGCCTGTGACACACACTGACCCAAAATGGAAACTTCATAAGTAGTTTTTTTCTTCTTTTCCAAGAAAGAGAGATGAGAAAAAAAAAAAAAAAGGCATTTGTTTCCCATTGACTCAAATTCGAAGCTCTTATTATTGGTTTTGACTTAGGGCACCAACAGAAGGAAGCAGTCGCTCCTGCATCCCCAGGGATGATGCAGATGCTTCCATAACCTCATGCTCTAGAAGAACGAGAGGATTAGGAAAAGGTCTGGATGAGAGGAGCAACCCAGGGCCCTGCTTCCAACAGAGGCCGAGAGGAGACGGGGTAGGGCTAAAAGCAGCAAATGGACAGCAAGAAGAGCCCCTTGYTGCTTTTTGGATCATCATAGGAACATTAWGGCTGGAGAAGACCTTCAAGACCAYGTCYGACCGTGAGGGGGTTTGAACCCCGTCCTCGGCCGTCAGCACATCTGGAGYGAGGTCTGTCCACGCTGGAGGTTTAACCCAGACCGCCCAGGCTCCTCCTTTGGGCACTCATCCCTTTTCACCCACAGCATGCAGCACCCCACAGCTTATACAGCACAAAGAGCAGGAAAAACCTGGGGGTTGAGTTGCTTAAGAGACACTTAAAGCAACATAAGGCCYGGGCTGCTCGGAGGGACCCGCCGGGTCCCAGCTCACCAAGGCACAGGAGGGGAAGGAGGCGGCAGCTGCGGGGGGCAGGCGGCTTCCCCCAAGCTCCAGCTTTCACCTTTAATGTATTTCAGTGCATGATTCAAGCACATTATCTGCATGAAATGCTGCATTAGCATCAAAATGAGGGRAGTTCTGTTCGATATATTAAAGTGTCTCTGATGGGTTTGAAGGTAGCTTAGCGCAGGAGAGGCATTAAGGAAGTAAATGCCACATTTGTATTCCAGAGYGCCTTCTTTTTTTCCTTTAAAGTCATTGATGTAAGAAGTGGTGCTTAAGACGGCTTATAAAAGCACGAGTGCATCTTCACTATGAGACAAAAGCCGTGTTTACCCCACACGGTAACGCAAAGCAAATAGCCCATTTAGGAAATATATTTCCTCGGCGCTCGGCCCGGGTTGGCTGCAGGAGCCGGGGCTGCCCGGGCCGGGGCCTTCCCGCTGTGCCGAGCTGCAGCCAAGAGCCATTTTCCTCCCGGTTTCTCCCGCGGTGCCAGTTTGTCCTTTCCAGCTGGGATTGAAAAGGGCTTTTTCCCGGTAGTGCCGGAGTGCAGCCGGCAGCAGCCCGGGGTCCTCCACCTGCACCGCTTTCCTTGCAGAGAAAAAGACACTCAGCAACCCCAGGGTTTTGCAGACATCCCTTTTGCTCCCCACGCCGCACCCCCACAAAATTTCAAGCTATTAAAAGGGCCTCTTCAGCTCTTTTTTTAAAGATTATTCTTCCTTTCAACCATAAACATGTCACTTTAATTCGGATACGGGGGATCATCGAAAGTAACAGCCCTATCAAAGCCGAACGTGCCAACGTGTCCACCGGGACGGGCTGAGCCTCTCCTCCAGCGAGATGCCTTTTCAATGGTGGTTCTGCTTGGCAATGATCCTTAGTCCAAAATCAGTACCGGGGTAAAGGCCTTTCCTCCCTCCCGCCCCAAGAAACGCAGCTTTTGTCCCAAAGCYGCCCTCGCCTCGCCAGCCCCCGCCGGAGGCTGCTGCGTTTGGGTGGGAGCACGGGGGCTCTTCCAAGCCGAGGTGGGCGGAGGAAGCCGAAGCGTGCCCGGGAAGCCGCAGACGGGGAACGCCTGCGATTAGATCCGTGCGYGCGCGTCCTCTGCCAGCAGCGCTCCTAAAAATAGCCCTTGGCTGYGCAGGCGGCCGCGCTCCGACCGCGGCCCCGGGAGCCCTCCCAAGGCACCGGCAGCGCGGAAGGGACCCGGCTGCGCCCAGCATGGGCACCCGACACGCTGCCGGCGTCCGCCACGTCCACCGCAACCATCACGGCCTCTGAAGGCGGCAAAAGGAGGGAGGGCCCCTGCAGCTTTTGCATAGAAACAAGGGAGATGGAGGGGAAAATAAAAACCTCCGGCTTTCCCGGTGCATTCGCTCACCGCCGAGGTCACTAGAGGACACTGTGCCCACGGCACCGGGAAAGGGATGGGGAGTAGCATCCTCCCTCTCGGAGGCAGCCGACACCTTTGCAGGATGAAGCCCCTGCCGTTCAGTGGCATGAAACGAGCCGAGTGGGTCTCGGCCTCGAGCGGGGCCGGCGCCTCCGTGCAACCGCAGCCCTGCCGCCGCCCTCGGTTCCCAGGAAGGCGCCAGCCCAGACACAGCACCCAAACACGCGGCGCCCTCCTCGCGCCTGCCCACGCGCGAGCAAAGCGCCTCCAAAACAGGCTGTTTTCCAGGCAGGCTATACGGGAAAAMACGACATCTATCCTGCAGCTGCTGCTGCGCCGAGCGCGCGGCTCTCGGCGAGGGGGAGCGCGGGGAAGGGAGCGCAGCGGCTGCCCCGAGCGCCTTGGAGGGGGAAGCTGGAGCTCGCGGCACCTTCGGAGGCTGCAGAGCCGCCGCTTGCGGCTCGACGGCCGCTGGGAAGTCAAGGAGGGTTGGAGAAAATTCRGCTAATCCTTCCCAAGCTGTGGAGACGTAAAGCCCTTGCGCTTCCATCGAGCGTATCCTTGCTCCCGGGGACGGATGGACGTGCTCCTAAGTGTGCCCAATGGAGCAGGCTTGCTTGGGTATAAGCTAAGGAAATATAAATAATAAAGAAACCCCAAAGTAAGTGCAGCAGTGAGAGAGGCTGGGGGATCGCAGAATCCAGGATGGATGAGGCTGGAAAGGGCCTCTGGAGACCATCTCRTCCCAGCCCCTGCTCCRGCAGGGACACCCAGAGMACAGGGTGGCACCCAKSTGGGTTTGGAGYTCTCCAGAGCAGGAGGCTCCACAGCCTCTCATTAAATGACATTATGTTAATGACATTAAATCCAGACAGGGGGACACGGGACATGCTGACCACACTCCCTTGCCTCTTATTGCCCTAAAAACCCCAAATACACAAGCACAAAGTCCGAAGCCGTCCAGTCCTGACACCGAAGCAGCACTTTGCAGCGTAATCAGCAGCTCCACGTCCTGCCTTGGACATCCCAGGGCTGCTCCATYGGCCACATGCCGGGCCATGAGCAGCAGAGCCCAAGCGCGCTCGCTGCRTGGATGGGGACACCAGCAGCACACAACACAGCCCGGATGGTGCCGGTGCACTTAGTCCCCTCCGTCTTTGGAGGGTCSAGGGGAAGAGCTCCTTGCTGCACGCCCGTGCGCAGCGGCACCATTGCCCCAGCAAGCAGGGGACCCTTTTCCATCGAGAYACGGCYCTACAGCCACCACGCRGCCTTAGGAGGGGGGATTYCTACCCCTTCCACCTCCAYGAGCTTCCTGATTCTCACTGCACCAGCTTTGTAAACACAGCAGGAACCTTACGGGYGCCGCTGCCCGTCTTTGCAGGGAGGAAAGACAGCAGCTTTGCTGCATTGCCCAGAGAAGGAACTGCAAAAAAAGGAATAAAAAGCAGAGGATGAAGCAGCCCAGGAGCCCTCCAAAGTCAGCTCCTCCAGGTTTGCGGGAACGCCACCTTAATTTCATCAGCTGTGAAAACCCATTAGCATCTCACTAAAGTCCATTTAAAATATTCATCTGGAGGATATTTTATGCAAAGCTGCTGCAAAGCGTTGCCACCACCGTTCAAACGCCTCTGCCCGGGGCGGTCACCACGTGGYGGGTCCGGTGACGGTCACACGAAGCACGGCAGCGCGGGCAGACCCGGATGGACCACGGGGCAAGCGCGGAGACGCCGGCTGCCGTCGAAGGAAGGACACCAGGGTGCTGTGGGTGCAGCTCATCCCGCACGCACTTTGGTCCCTGCACTTCAGCTGGGCACCCGGATCAGCTCCTGCCGCTCCCCAGGACTCCCATTCCGGGGCAATTCCCGGTTTGTCAAGGAAAGCCCCGCGTCCCCGTGCCAGCGAGCTCCCAGCGCCGGCCTTTGCCGCTAGCGGAGGGTATTATTAGCAGCATCCCGAGGGGAGCCCTGCCTATGAATACGAGCCAGCAGTGAGTCAGCAGATCCGCGCCGACGCTCCCTCCCAGGTAGCGGCGCCCCGGCGCGTGCCCGGGGACCACGCGCGGGTTGCCGAGGCAACCCAACGCACGGCGGGAGAATCCGCACGGAGCGCCCGGACGGGCCCCGGGCCGGGACGCCACGGCCTGCTCGGGGCTCTGGGACCAGCGGCATTGCCGCACCAGGAGCCCGAGCACGAGGCCCTGCCGCCGCCCGGGGCTGCTCCGTCCACTGCCCGGCCATCCTGCCACGAAATAGAGCCGGTTTAACACATATCGAGAGATGCGGGAAGGCACATTCGGGAGCCACGGGGGCTTTCAGGCTGCGATTTGTGCTCGGCTTTGCCCACGCGCCGGGGGTCGGAAGGCGCCTCGGCGGACGCAGCCAGCCTCGTGTCCCGCTCTTGGGGCGCGTTCCCAGAAGAGCCGTGCAGCTGCGGGAAGCGCGGCCCTGCGGGAGCGACGGGCAGCGTTTTTCAGGAAAAAACTAAATAAGAAAAACCCTAAACGCATCCCCCAAACCACAGAGCACTTGGCAAGGCCCACATTCCCAGCCCTTTGTCCAAGTTTCAAAGAGCTGTTTGTGCTCGGAGGAAGCCAACGCTCTCAATGCGGCRTTTCAACCGGCGACTGCGGCTGAAAGGAGATTTCCATTCGGAAATTCCCTGCGATTTTGCTTTCCCCAATCCTATTCCAGTCCAGAGACCAGCTTTGACAGGGATTTGTTCTCCTCCCCGGAAGGGTGACATTGGTCACGCAGGGAACCACCGCTCTCCACTGAGGACCTGGTAGGCACCAAGAGGCCCTTGAAGCTTCTCAGGCCGGATGCCATGGGGATGGGCACGCTGAAGCAGAGGGCTGAGCCCAAGGAGGGGACACCCGGRGGCCGTGACCCTGGACATGGCAGCAACGTGAGCTACGGGTGAGCATTGAGCAGCGCTTAACCCAAAGCGGCATCAAGGACCAGAGGTGCCACCAGGCTCCAAGGGCCACTGCTCACCTCCCTAGAGGCCAGCCCAGGTCCCTGCCGATGTGGATTGGGGATCCCACAAGACTCCGTTTCAGGTCTCCTGAGCAAGTGCCCAGCACGTTCTCCACCCCCAAACCCATGGATTTCATTCTCCCTGTTTACCGCCCCACCTGGGCAGGCCAGGACACCTGCCCACAGCAGCGCAGCTCGGTCCGTGCGGACACCTGGAGGATGCACAGGAGCAGAACCAAGGATAAGGGCGCTGCACGGCTCTTGAAGGGGTAAACGAAGCCCGAGGAGCCGCTCTAATCCTCCAGGCAGGTCCTTTGCAACACCGGGAAATGAGATTAGCACAAGGTCYCCTTGATGCAGGTCACCACCGAACCGAGCCCGTTTGCTCTGTGTCCTCCTCACAAGGAGGTCCCTAAAGCCGAGTCCAGCCCCCACAAGCGTCCTGACCAGAGGCATCGCAGAATGTGGGTGCCATAGGGCCGGAAAACACCCAGAAGTGACACAGTTTGGCCCAGCCCGGCCACTCCTCCTGATGCTGCAGCCCCCGGAAGGGCGAGCACGGGAGTCCAGCATCCCTTATAGCAGCATCCCACCGTGGACAGCAGCGATTGGCCTTTCACTGCACCGGGGCATGCAAATCCCGTGGTGGGGGGGGAATGAGGCGCTCCCAGGGCCTGCTGGTCCAGCCAGGAGCAGCACCCMGGGCTCTTCCTCCCCATCCTCCTCCTCCAAGAGCCTGTTTTCCTCCCCAGACCCACAGTGCGCCAGCAAAGCCGCCGCTCGCAGCTCCACCCTGTTGCTTCCACCCAGCACTAATTCCCCAAGTGTTTGCAGAGCTAAGTCACGGGCAGCACGAGCCCGTGCTGGCTCCGCTTCCCTCCACRGGGTGATTAATAGCAGCTCTGCTGGTAAAACAAGGGGCCATTAAGACCGCTAATATTTGCTTGCTCTCCCTACTCCCTGCCCACTTCATTTCCTACCTCGGTGGAAATCCGCTGCACTTCTGCCCCCAGCAGAGGATCCATAAGGAAGCAAAAGGAGGCCCTTGGGCTTGGGAGGCCACATGTACATGGGAGGGCTTGGCAGGGAGCTCAGATCCCAAAGAAAGGCCATGCTCATCATCCCTATGGAGCTCCTGAGGGCCTCGAGTGCCTTTTATAGAGTGCTCTGCCCCGGCCCAGGTGAGTCCAATCCGGGTTATCCGGAGGGATCCTCCTGCCTTCCCACCCACCTGGGCTATGGCTGGGCTGTTCCGGTGCTGACATGAGCCCGGAGCGAGGTGGGATAAGGCGGGAGAGCAGCGCCGAGCTYGGCACCCCTGCTCGCCCCACGGGGAGCGGGTTTCTCCGGCCGTGCCCGGCGCTTCCTCAACGCTCTCCTGTGCGTGTCCTTTCCCAAGGGGGAAACACGAATTCGTCCCCTGTTTCAGAGCAACCTGGCATGATTCATGGATTGCTCCCGTGTGGATGCCCCCCGCCAGCAAACATTGCCCTCCCATGGCGAGCAATGGGCATATGAGACGAGACCCAGAGCCCATCACGGAGCATCTCACCAAGATATCCCACCCATCCTAGTCATCAAGGAGCGCCAGGGTTTGGAATAAACCCCTGGGGGCGCATGGGACACCGTGTACCCCACAACACGTCACAGGGGATGTTTTTTCCCCTCTCCCCTCCRTTTCTCAGTATTTCCCCCCAAAGTTCTGCTCATGGAACCTGGGGACTCGGAGGCTCCCTGAGCCCGGCAGCGCGTCCGCCTGTTGTGTCACATCCCTCCTAGGCAATCTGTAGGGAAAGGGGGATCGACAAACTCGTGGAAACCTGACTGACGTTMCAATCAAAATACGAAAGAAACAGAAATAAATGGCGCCGGGAAGAACTGCTATTTAATTAGGAATCGCATCTGTGCCGGTGAGTCACGGCAGGGAAGGCACCGTCAGCAGCTCGCCCGAGACGGGCACCTGCCGGCAGCGCCGGGAGCCTTCGGCCTCCCGCCCACGCTCCCCCTCGCCCCGGGCTCTCCGGGTGGCCGGGATGCAAGCGGAGCCGATTTCCCACGTGCGGATGGAGTCGGAGAGCGCCTTCCCTTGTGCCCGTCCCGTGAGGGGTCCAACGGGCCCATCCTTCCGCCGCTCCGTGAGAGCATCACCGACACGCCCTGCACCCAAGGGCACCTTCAAGCCTGGGGCACCCGCCACGGGCAGCGCAGGGACCGGGACACCGGTCCACAGGACAGAGAGGCTGCTTAGACGGGCACCAAAGCACCTCCCGTGTCCCCAAGCCCACAAGGGGCACGGTGAGACTCCCTCCGGGCAGCTTCCCTGACGTGGCGGGAGAACCCTCAGCACATCGGGGCGGTGGAAGTCACCAGGGGCCGTGTGCTTGAGGTCGCCCCATGCGGAGGGACCTTTTGGAAGAAGCTCCAGCTCTTCCGGAGCTCCAGTTGCAGCCTGTCCATGGCTGCAACAGACTGGAGACCAAGGTCGTCACCCCTATGATATCCTGCTGGGCWGGGACACCCGCCTCCCAGGTGGTGCCTCCAAGACCCAGGACGCAGCTCAGCTCCATTTCTGGAACAAGATTTCCTTTGGTTTCACCCGTGCCTGCCTGAGTAGGATTTCCCAAGCGCAGGAAAAGGATTTCCCCCTCCAAAACCAGGAGCTCCTAGGGCCGCCAGCCCCGGGCTTCCCCTCCGCCCCTTGGCTGAGGGCTCGCAGCGCATCCAGGGCACAGGCGAGTCCCAGCAGGTCACAGCCCCCGGCAGCTCGGATGGCGCCCGGCGGGAGGCAGTGACTAATGGGGTGCGTACCCGCCCGCACCGCGCCCGCCCGTGTGGCCCTGGCATTGCCGCCTATCGTGGAGCCGCAGCTCCGGGGCGGGAAACTCGCCCTGCTTATTGCATTGCCTCCGTCGCCCCAGGGATCAGTTTTCCCAGGGCCAGGGTCTACGCTGGGGTGATCTCTCCCACCYGATGAGGGGCACGGGGACACACGTGTGCACGCATGCAGACGCATGCACATGCTTGCACACACATGCACACGCTTGCACACACATGCATGCATAGGTGCACACATGCAGACAGATGCGCACGCACACGCATGCACATGCACACACGCACACACGTTTGCACACACATGCATGCATAGGTGCACACATGCAGACAGATGCGCATGCACACACATGCATACGCATGCACACGTTTGCACACACGTGCATGCACATGCACACATATGTGCACACAGCAGACATGCGCACGCACACACATGCTCATGTTTGCACACGCATGCACGCACATGCACACACACGCAGACAGATGCACACGCTCGCATGCACACGCACACACATGTGCACACACCTGCACGCACACGCACGCAGCACCGACGCCTGCTTGCGGCTCTCCCCCCACCTAGGCAGTCCTGCAGYGGGCGCCTCCATGAAGGGCTTTTTCTTTCTTGCACCTACGAATTTCCAGCGCCTTTTTTGCAGTCCCCGGAGACAACCAGGCCTGGACGTCACCACCGCGGCAGGGGGGGCCACGAGGGCACTTCCCTCCGGCCCGGAGACCCGCGGACGGGGGTATGGGGAGACGGGCAGGGGCGGCGCTGCGGGAGGACCCCCGGCCCACCCCGAGCCCGGAGCCGCGCGATGCCCCGGGGCGCTGCGGCAGGAACGGGGCTCCCGGCGCCTTTAAGCCCCGGCGCGCGGCGCGGGGAGGCTCGGCCCCTTTCTCTGACACAGGCACCGCCGGGCCGAGCGGCGCCGGCAGCCGCGGCGAGCCGGGAGGCTGC
>PTEX01000021.1:6992392-7011894 GCA_003342815.1 Eudromia elegans
AAAGTCGGGAGCAAGAACTGAGCGCTGCGGGCGGGGCGGGCAGGGTTATATATATATACATATATATATATTTAAATAAATCAATAACTGATGGTAAAAGCGAYGTGAGAAGGCGGCAGGGAGGGGAAGCGCCACGCGGCCCTGCCGCCTCTCGGGAATTTTCGGTTGTTGCATGGACGGTGCCAAACCAAGGGCATCCCCCAACAGCAGAGCAGCGTCAGCAGCATCCAAGCACGCGGCCCCCCCGGAGCAGGCACGAGAGCTACCGGGAAAACCCTCGGAGACCTCCAGGGACGATCGCCCGCCTGGGAAGGCAGGAGGCGGCGCGAGGAGGCCGCCCCGGACGGCTCCTCGGAATARACTTTCTCGGCACATCTCGCTTTGGCAGGGGCTGAAAATAGCGCGAGCTGCCTGCCCATCTGGCCGCCTTCCCAGGCCGGCGGCCGTTCCCGTGCCCATCTGGTGCCGCGAAGCCCCTGCTCCGTGGTGCCCCCATCCTGCTCCGTCCCCAGAGCTCCCCAGCCCCTGCCTCCCTCAGGACTCCCACGCGCTTCCCATCCACCCAGCAGCTGGGACACGGCCCTGGGAGCAGCAGCGTCTCCCGGGCGGCAGGGGAGCCTGATCCTGCCAAAACGCGCTGGAAAGGAGCTGCGAGACCCCGGAGCCCTCCCCACATTCCGGGCCCAGGGCAGAGCCTGCTGCTGCTCTCTCCGAAATGCAGCCGCCTGCAGCTCTCACCGGCTGCAGGAGCACCTGGATCAGCCCTCAGGGCTGCAACGCACCCGTTAAYCCTCGTTTGGCCCTCGCCACACTCTAATTCACAGCTTGTTAGAGCCTCCCTGCTGCAGGCCGGGTGCCCGGCGCCCTGCGCCCGCTGGGACCACCACGCAGGGGAACGTCCCGGGTGGCATGGCACAGCTACAGCCCCTGGCAAGAGGGGCCCGAGGAGCAGACACCCAGTGGGGAAAGGGGCTGCAGCAGCCCCTGGAGGTCGCGCAGGCTCGGAGGCACCAGGCTGGGCTTGAACAGGGCCGGGGGAGGCTGCCCAGGGCCCTTCCCGGCGGGTTTCTGGCACATATTCACTATGGCTTGTTCTGTTGCGGCTGCGGTCGCCCAGCACCAGCCCAGGAAACGCCACCAGCCCGTATGGGAGCCAGCAGCTTGTGCAGCTCATGACCGTACGCGCAGTAACGGAGGTCTCTCCTCCCCGACCGGACAGGCGCCACTCCGGGGAGCGAGCCGGGCACCGGGATGGGCTGCGGGAGCGCCCGGCTTTGGGACAGGGAACGTGTTGCCAGYGTCCCTGTGCAGCGCCGCCGCCCCAGCCTGGACCCTGGATGGGGACAGGAGGAGAAGAGCGAGGGAGCTCTCGGGGAGCCCCCCGCACCCCGAGCAGCAGCCCCGGGTGCGCTCCCGCCGCTCGGAGCTCTCCCGCCGCTGGGGGGCAGTGCGCACACGCGCCTTGCACACACGCGCCTTGCACACTCACCTTGCACACACACCTTGCACGCCCGTGCGCCGCCCGGCCCCAGCACCCGCCACGTGGGGCCCTCCCAGCTCCCAGGGCTGCTCCCGGGCACGGGGGCACCGCACCCCCATCCTGCTCCTTGGAAAACGCCCCAGCGCCATCCCAAGGAGGGCAGCATGGGCCCGGCCGCCCTCGCGGCACCGGGACGGCGGGAGTAGGTGCGTGGGACGCGCGCTGGGACCGCGCGGGGCCACGACCCACCCAGCTGCCCTGGTGGAAAGCGGCGCCGAAACACTCGTCACGCTCCAGATAAACCATTAAAACCTTGGGGCTCTTTAAAAGCAAGAAATAGAGGGAAAACTGAAGCCGCCAGTCCCAGCCCCATGGAGGACCATGGACGCTGGGTGCAGGGATGCTGCGGCCCTAGAGGAGAGGATGCGGCCACAGGGCTGGCACAAACAAGGGGCAGGGAAGAAGTCAGGGGGGTCCAGGCCCTGGCTGCTGACAGGGGAAGCGCCAAAGCCCCAGGAGGCATCAGGAGGGGGTTTAAACACCCAAACTTCTGCACTAAAACACGTTTACCCACAAACCAACGTTTGTGGCCTCCAACGATAGATGACAAATGTACTGCATGGAAACACCATGAGCAATGGCCGCGTGTCCTGGGCTAAAATAACTCCTCTCCTGCAGCCTCATGAGATCTTATCCCCGCTTTATCACTCCTGCCCAGGAGCAGCAGCAATGCGAGAGGGAAGCGGGAGAGGGACGAGGCTGCTCCTCTCCTTCCCTGGCATCCCGCTTCCCACCGTGGGTCAGGTCCCCAGGGCTCCTTCCTTGCTCCTGGAGCAGCCCCCGGGGAGTCTCTTTCCTGAGAGGAACAAAGCRCATGGGGGGAAGCAGGGGATGCAAAGGGGCTCCCAGAGACTCGACAGGCTCTTCATGGATGCACTAGTGCCCAAATCCCAGGTGATCCAGCTGGAAAATCCCACTGGGAAAGACTTGACTCCTAGGAAACACTTCCAGGAGGAGCAGGAAGGAAACCACGCTCCACAAAAGCAAACTCTCGCCCCCTCCCCGTGCCCTCGTTGCCGGAGCAGAGATGAATCCTCGGTGTAAGCAACAAGGAGCTTAAATTATGCATGGAGCTATTTGCGTCAAGGAAGAYGATGTGGAGGAAGGCAGGCCGGCCGCCCGTGGGGACGGGGTGGGACGTCCTGCTCGCCCTGCACGTCCCCAGCACCCGCGTGCAGCGAGCGAGGGCTCCGTGCCCCTGCCAGCCCAGCACCCGGCTCTAGGKGTCCCCAGCACCCAGCTCTGGATATCCCCAGCACCCAGCATCCCCAGGACAGCTCCGGTTCTCCCAGGACACTCACCGGGAGCCAAGGACTCCCCCAAATTGCATTTAGTGCATTAATATTTGCCGGTAATGAGGTTAGATAGCACTTAGAGTCCCAATCAAATTAGGAAAGCTATAATGAACAAGAAGTGGTGCATTAATTCATTAGCAGCGAATTACACTAAATTATCTCAGCAAATAAGGCAAAACTTTAATTTACCAGCGGTGTTTTCAAAAGGCTTTTGCTCCTTGGCCTCCCCTTTGCACCACAGTGATTTTTTTTATTATTATTATTTATTTTTAAGACAGCCCAAACAAGAGATGGGAATTAAAATCCAGCTCTCCAGGGAAACCACCTGGGCACTCAGGTGGGAATAAGGAACCAGAAGTGGCACCAGGAACTTTCCTCCTCATCTCCTTTTCAAGGCCTGTTTTCCAGGCTGAAAACAGCACACAACAAGGGATGAACGACAGTAAATAACCTGCAATGCCTTTTCCAGGACCCAACCTCAGGGAGAGCTTGCTGGGATGGCAAAACCCTCCGAGCCCTGCTTGGATGGGCTGAAGTCCCCTCCCACTGGAAAATAGGGGTCGTTTCCACCAGCCTCATGGGAAACAGCTTTGCAGAAGTAACCGCTGGTAAAAACAGCCCCCGGACCAAGTCCCAGGGCTTAGAATAATGTTCTGCTTTGCTAATTGCGACGGCCGGAAAAAATCATGTAGCAATTTCCTTGGACATCTGCAGGCAGCGCATTAATAATGGATGGCTTTGGGAAATGAGCCCCTGATACAGGGCTGCCAATTTGTACATGTTTGATACATAAACGCAGGCACCAAAGTTTRGTGCCCGTGTCAAGGGGGCACAGACCTGCACGGCCTCGGCATGGGGCAAGGGCACAGGTCGCATCACGTCCTCAGCCCCGATGGCCACAACGCAACATTTCCAGGGCTGCTTCCCCCTTCCCACATCAGGGAACACATGGAAAAATACTTGTTGACCCCCCTCTCCACAAGCCCGCTCCCCCTATACTGCAGCTGGGCTGCAGGCCTAARGAATATATATATTATTTTCTTTTCTCTGCTTTCTTTTGTTGCAGTACTTCATTGTTTTTGCTTTAAGGGAAAAAAAAGTCATTCCCCATGCATCCCCACAGCTCCTGGAGGTGGCAACTCAGAGACCAGAGGTGCAAGAAGGGGAGCAGAGCCCCCACACGCTGGAGTCAAACCACCCTCCACTTGTCCCCATCAGCCATCCCAGGCAGAGGCAGGACCCTGGGGACACCAGGGCCCCTATGCACAGGGGTGAGCCCAGCCTCAGCAGCCTCAAGGAGCCCTTTCCCACTCACAGCTGCCGTCCCATGCCCACCAAGAGCCCGTGCAGGTGACAGAGCACGAGGCCATGGGGAAGGCAACATCAGCCTGAGGGGCTGTTGCTCCAGCCTCAAAGCCAGGTGAGATACCAGCAACACAGACCCCACTGCTATCCTTAAGTTCCTTTAAGATGTACCTGACCTTCTTCTGTATAAGAAATTAATTTTTTGAGTTGTCAACTCAGCCTGTCACCAGCATCTCCATATACCACACCGCTTACACCTTGCTGTAAGACCCAAGTGAATAACTGCAATGCACGCTTACTCCTATTGTGAACCCCTACAAATGGATTGTTCTGCCAGCACATCCAGCTCCCTCATCAAGCCTTTGCTCAGGTGCCTGTGTGAGGGAAGTCACTGCTGCTGCAGCCCAGAAAGAGCAGACWGAGGGCTGGGGCTGGTGGGAGCTGTGGAAGGACCGGGTTGCCCACACACAGGGAAGATGTGGGCATGGGGTTGTCACCTCCAGCACACGCTGTGCCCTGGCACCACCACGGCAGCTGCTCCCACCAGCAGGATGAGGCCTCCAGCCCCTGTGAAACCCCCAGCCCCATGGTGCTCCCAAACCCGAGATCAGGGCAGGCTGATAGTCTCAGGGCTGTTTCTCCACATGATCCTTTCCCTTCTCTGACTCTTCCCAGCTGAAGGAAGGCAGACCACCACCCTCATCCATCCCSCCCCATCCCAAGAGGCTTCCCAATCCCGGTCCCTCCCTCCATAGCCAAGGGAGGCCGGGGTGGAGGATCTCCCTGCTCTCTCAGCACAGCTCCTGTCCCTCACCCCCGCATCAAGGCAGACTCTCCAGAGGCTCCGGACCCAGCTTGGTCACTCCCAGGTTGAGGCTCATCCAGGGAGGCAGCGGTGGCCTCCCACAAGGATCCAAGCACCACAGCACTGACACCAAGGCTGGTGTTCCCAGGATCAGGCCCAAAATGGGGCTGTTCACACCAGTGAGGCCAGGGGCAGCAGAGGAGGCACACCAGCCACCCAGGCACAGCTGAGCAGGGCACAAAGGGCCCTTAACAAGGCWGCTTGCTAATTACAGAGGCTCCTCCTCGCCCTGGCAGAGCTGCCATCCTCACCAACACAGCCCCTCGTGCAGCAGGGGAGCTCCCGACAGACACAACGCCAGAGACACACAGGTCTCAGCCAGACTCATTACACACAGACACTGTGCCAAGAGAAGGTCCTGTGCAGGAGCAGGATTTCTTAGGAGAGAAAGGGAGATTTCCCTCATCAGTGGAGCCAAGGTGGGCACCACAGCACCTAGCAGGCCACCTAGAGAGGAGGCTCTGCAGTTCACTGCCCAGCGGGCTCTCCTTACCTTTGTGGGGGGAAAGGGATCGACTTTTGGAAACACAGACTCTGCCACAGGCATCACAGCTCGGCCACACGCGCTCGGCCCAGCCTTGAGGAGCACATCGTCTCATCAAGGTGAAAGCCAGAGCATCTTAACAGGATGTAGCACCTTCAGGAGCTACCCTGTGCTTAGACAAGAGTTTGGAAACATGACCCAGGAAGGCTTCAGCCCCCAAAGCTTACAGGGCTGCTTTGTTATTGCACCTTACCACTTCAGCGCCATTGCTGGATTCATGGAAGAGAGAACCTGGAAGCAGCTGCTCCGAGCACATCCTAAGGCCCTTTCCTTCAAACACTCCTGCTCAGCAGCTCCTTAGAGCTCACAGAGCACTGCAGCAAGGAGAGGCAGCGGCCCAAGTCCCACCTCCAGACCAGGACTGCAGCCTTGTGTCTACAGGAGACCCAGTGCCAAGGCGGGTGGGCATCCCCACTCTGTGCCCAGGAGAGCACAGGCTCAGGGAACACAAATATCCATTTATTGCAGGGGTGGGTTACAGGAACACTCCCGCAGGAGGGCAGCTGCACTTCTTGCACACCAGGAATAGCACAAGGGCACTCGAGCTCAGCACAATAGCTGCGATAAGCATGACTACGTGGGCCAGCRTGGAGAGTCCTTCAGCAGCACCTAGGAGAGAGGAGACCCCGTTACTGGGCATTCCTTGGCTTTGGCCCACCTGTCAGAGCCTGCACTCAAGGCAGGCAGCTTTGGAAAGGAGCCCCCTAGACTGAAGGGTCTGACTTTGTCCAGCAGGAAAACCAGGAGGGATTTGGGACTAARCCACCCTYRAGTCACCTTCAGTGGCATTTAAAARTGTTCATACAGAACAAAATCCATACCCTGTGCAGTCTTCCCTGCCGGCRAGAGACTGTCTGAGGAACTCCATAATCCCCGAGCTGAATCCAGGATTATTAGTGGTCCAACAGAGATATCAGCTTCCAGGTCCTTGGAGGGCCCAGCTAAGGTGGAAGACATGAAAGAAGGCTCTTAGAGAAAGCAGCTTGCACTCGGTCTCGGGTGAGTCTTCCAGAGGCACAGGCCGTGCAGAGCCAGGTTCACACCAGTTTAAGGTGAGGACACATGTGCAGTTATGTTGCTCGAGGACACTGAAGAGCAGCGTGTTTGGTCCTCGAGATGAGCTCTTCCCTAGGGACCTTTCAGCGCCTCCGGCCACGCTGGCCTGAGCAGCCAGGCAGCCTGCGGGCTCCCCGTGGTCCTACCTTGCCGAGCAGGCACCCATCTCCTGGAGCGCCTCCCGGGCCACCTGGCCAGGGGGCCGGCTCTGCGGGAGGATCCTCCTCCCTGGAAGCGGCAGTGTCCGGTCTCRCAGCAGCTGCAGATGTCCCCGGTACCCTCCACCGGCACCCAGCTGGAACGGAGACAACCGTGAGACCTCTTCTGAGGCTGGTCCCAGCCCTCTCCCCAGAAGGGCCGGATACTCACAGACTGCTGGCTTTGTTGAAGAAACAGGCCTTGTTTAGTGAATTTGGGGGCTGGTCAGCTGGGGAGACCTTCAGGTGGCAGGTGATGTAGATCTAGAAGGAACACGAAACAGAACACCCGGAGTTACATCTCTCCATGCAGAGCAGCAGCACTTTGGCCAGCGTGGAGGACCGGGCACACATCACGTCTCACCAAGTTCCTGTCGTCTTTGGCAAACTTGAATACATCCACCACAAACTGCAGCGTCTCCTGCCTTGGTCTCGGGGACAGGAAAGCTGAAGTGGCCTCGTCTGATCTGCCATCCACCAGGCACCTAGGCAAGGGTGGGAAGTCAGCAGCCCCCCAGCCAGCTGCAGCAATAGCCCACACAGGACAGGCAGAGGCCCTCTCTTACCCATTGAGGTCAATCAAGGCATATCGGGGAGAGGAGGTCTTGTCTGGGGTCAAGGTAGCGACACATTCGTCTATGAAGAGCCTTAGAGGGACGTGGTTCTCGGAGTCAACATCAGCTTGGAAGTGCAGGCTCTCCCCCAGCTGGAATCCATTGGAGAGCCTTTCTGCACTCCAGTCATCTGGAAGGCAGGGCCAAGGGTACGGGTCACTTGAAGAGCCACTACCCTCCCGTGTCGAGGCATCACCATGGCAGGCAAGGGCTGCCTTGCCACACAGTTCCCTTGAGGCACATGGGGGCCCTCTGAACCCAGCACCCAGCTCGCACACCTCCCTTCCACAGCAGCCGGATTCAGCCCTGGGCTATCAGCATCAGTGCCGAGATCCGGCAGGACTGACAATCGGAGGCAATAAGGGCGGCTGGTGCTGTACCCACCGTTCATGAGGCGCAAGGAGAACGCCAGCTTCTCTTCTGACGACAGGGTGGAGCGGAAAGGGGCCCACGTGGGCCTGACGGCACTGCTGCTCACATTACTCCTCCTGGGGCGAGAGCCACACGTTAGCGGGGACATCGCCATGGCCCTGGGTCCTCGGGAGCAGAGGCAGCCTCATCTGCTTACCTGGGATAATGGCACTCGATAGGAACCACCGCAGGGCTCGTTCTTATGATGACTTGGTTGCCTGGAGGAGCAGGTTTGTAGGACAGGCTTGTTTTGTAGATCAGGGAGTCCGGGGTCATCTGGAAGGAGCATTTGAGAGAGCTGCTGAGTCAGTGGAACGAGTCTGTCACCCCAGGAAGAGGGGCACTTTCACACAGCCAGCCCCATGCTAGGGCACCTCGGTCCAACAGCCAGAGGGGGCAGCCATCTCCTGCACTCCCCAATCCACCAGGGAGCTTTCTGGGCCAGAGGAGGGGGGAGATGCCCCACAGGCTGCACGAGATGCCAGTCACCAGGACTCACGCATTCACCAACGCACACAGACAGGACCGCCAGCCCAGGCTCTGCAGACCTCCTCTTCYCRGGGCCYSGCACTGGATGGGGTCGGTCCTCACSCGCTCCCRGTGGAGCGGTGCACCRRGAGCCCCTYCRTGCACACAGGACCCTCCGGAGCAGCACCCKCCTCCCCATGGCCCCCCTCACCTGCAGGGTGCTGCCGCACTCGTGCAGCCCGGCCGTGAAGGTCACCGCGCTCCCTGCAGCGCCCGTGGGCCGGCAGGCGGCCGGGCCCAGCGTCAGCTCCGCCGCCCTCACCAGGCGCCCCGTGCCAAAGAGGTCCCTGTGCACCGTGACCACCATCTGCGCCTCCTGGCACTGCACGGCCACGGGGTGCAGCAGGGACGCGGCCTGCAGCTGGGACACGTCCACCCAAGCCCAGGGCGAGGCCTGCGGGAAGGCGGGCGCCTGGGGCTGTCTCCAAGAAGAATCCCCTCGCGCTCTCAGAAACCCTGGATTCCTCCAAGAGGAGTCCCAGGGACTGGAAGACACCACTCCAGCAAGCACCCAGCACAGGAGCACAGACCCCAGGCTGCCTCCAGAGCCCATCTTGGCCTCAGCAAACCCAGCATGAGGARAGCCTGCTGCTCAGAGCCTTTGTACCCACAGCGGAGCCCACGCAGACCCAGCACACCTGGGGCTGCAGCCCAGCCCTCCCGCCCTCGGCCAACGGGGCCCAGCTGGGCCTGGGGATGCCCTGACCCCACAGGGCACCCAGCAATGCCAGCCCTCGAGAGCCCTTCTCCCCGCGTGCCCAAGTCCCAGCCGGACCTCTCGTCCTCTGGCTCCGTGCCCAACACGGGCCAGGTTGGGCACCGGCATCGCCAGGGCTTGCTCAGGCTCCCTCAGGTGCTACCGCTCGTGGCAGCAGAGATGCCCAAGCCCGGGGCTAAACCCCAGCAGCTCCATGGGGCTGGCGGTGGTGCCTCCTCCGCGGCTCCTGCTCGCTCCCACTGCTCCATGTGGCCGCGTCTCGAGCGGCGAAGGCGCCGCGTCCGGCACCGCGGGTGGGCAGCGCTGCCCAAGCCCATCCGCTCATCACAGCTTCTCCTAAGCGAACGGCAGGGCGTAATCAAGACATTAATTGGCCTTGGCGCGTTAACGATGCCGCCTGGCAGGTCTGCTGCTGCGTGCAGCGTGACGACTAACGGCGCCGCGYGGGGCTGGGTGCGGAGGCGGCGCGGGCAGCCCGGGACGCGAGCGCCGCGGCCGCCCCTGCGCGCCCCGCACCGCTGCCCTCGCCCGAGCTGCGGGAGCTGCGCCCAGCGGGAGAGGCGCCGCTCAGGCACCCTATCCATGTGCCCGGGAAGATGGGCTCTGCCGGGCACGCGCCTTCCTCCCGCTCCCGTAGCTCCCGCCTCACAGCGTGGGGCGGATCAGGCAGCCGGAGAGCCCATGAGGATGAACAGCGCCTGGACGGGCATGCGAGCAGGATTTCTTTACGAGCGATGAATAAATGATACAACAAGGAAAAGCTTTCCAGGCGGCGGGGAACGTCTAGCCCCAGGCCGTCCCTCGGGCGGGATGAGCGGGATGAACGGGGCGGATGCGCGGGCAGTTCCCGGCTCGGAGCGGGCGGCAGCGGCGCGGACGRCGCAGCCCTAGCCCCTGCGCCCTGCCCCGCTCTCCCGCCTGCTCTCCACGGGCCCAGCCCCAAGCCTGGCAGCCGGGAGGAGCCCAGTTGGTCCGAGCGGAGCCCCGGGTCAGGCAGGCCACAGCCCGGCTCCTGCTGCAGGGCTCGGCCCAGGGACACCGGGGCCTGGCGGGGKACAGGGAGCTGCTGCTCTAGGGGAAGCGACGCTGCTTTCCCCAGACACTAAAGAGCTCCGCTGAGGTCAAAGGGAGCCGGCATTGCCAATCCCATTGCCTGGAGCCCTCCGGTCTCCTCCGCAAACCTGATAAAGATTCGCCCGCACACCCCGAGAGGCGGGAGGTCGTTGATGGGGCAGCCCCGGCGCAGCCCCCAGCGCCGCCCGCGTCACCGGCGCTTCCACCCGCGCAGCCCATCCGCTCCAGCCGCGGGCGGCGCGACGGGGCCGAGCGAGTGTCGGGAAGACCCGAGGCTGGAAGATTCGCACCCCTTAACTGTTGCTCCTTCCTGCTGCCGAGGAAAAGGCTGAATCTGCTGGGTGCAGGGCAGCTTTTATTCTCATTTGGGTGCATTAGTGACGTGTGATCAATAGGCAGARGAAAAAACCCATCCACCATCTCCAGGCTCTCTGGCTGCAGCATCCGTCACCGTGAGCTGTGTTTAATGGCTCCTGCTCAGAGGCCCTCCCGCTGCACGTTTCCTTCGGCAATGAAGGACACAGGGGACATCTCCCTTCTCTTTCCAGCYGCGATCCCTCCTTGCCTGCGCTGGCGGCAACTCAGCCCTTCTGCTTCCCCTTGGGATGGGYCTCATCCGGCTCCTTCCATCCCTTCATTTCCATGCGCTAGTTCTCTGTGTCTCATCCAAAGGGATCTCCTTGCCAGGCTGCATCATCATTGGGATGTTGAGTATTGCCCCACGCGGGGCATTGCAGTGACCTGGCAATGTCCAATCACTCCCCATCCCACGCCAGGGCTCGGGATGCTCCCAATGGGAGACAGAGCATGGAAAAAGGGGGGGATTTCTTTGCAGCTCGTGCCTCACAGTGCTCAGTAATTTCCCTAGCCAGGGAGCACTTCTAATTGCCAGTTAGGGACTTTTAGGAAATATCACCATTTTCCTTCAAATACCTCCGCAATGACCTCCAAGGCAGGGAGAGAGACGGACGCGCTGCCTTTCTCCTGCTTCCGATCACTTGGAGGCGCTGCTTGATAAATTGCTGAAGCTGCCCGTGCTAAACGGCACAGGGTGCCCAGGTCTATAATTAAAACGTCTCTAAACTCCCCGGGTATCTCTGAGATATTGGGAACGGCTGCATGGTGGCTGCAGGAAGCAATACGCTTGGGGCGTGGGTCTCGGGAGAGAGAAAGAGGCGCTAAAGCACCCGGATGCGCTCCACGTTTTGGGAGGAGCGACGGGATGCGCCAAGGCCGAGCCCTTCCCAAGGGCATCCGTGGTGCCAGACCGGAGCCAGGGCCCATGGGCTGCCCCTTCCCGGGCGTGTGAGACCAAAACCCCCRGCCCAGCGCCTGGGCAGGGAAAGGTGTTAATGGCACCTCCTGAAGACATGAGAATTAGGCCGCCCACCAAGGCCCCTGGAGGAAACGACCACCCGTCGCCTCTCTAACACGAGCTCGACTCCGGCACGCGATAACTTGTCCCGCTCGGAAACCACCAGGACGCCCGTGTCCCGCCACTGCGGAGAGCACTCGACAAGTGACTGTCCCCAAGGAGGGGAAGCCCCCCGCCGGAGAGCAATCGGAGAGGTCGGATTTCCCAAGGAGAGGGGGCTCCAAAGTGGGCGACACACAGGTTCATTCTCCTCCTCCTCTTGCTTCTCTTCCAGCACAGGGGTGTGAAAYGCCCTTCTCAGGGCTCTGAATACAGGAACGTGGCTGGGGAGGGAAGGAACTGGGTCTCCTACAAAAGCAAAAACCTCCCATTTCACTGACATTTTGACTGACGTTTTCCTGCAAGAGAAATGGCAAAACTCAACSCAAACAAAGGCCTTTGGTCACCAACTTGGCCTTTGACCATGGGGACCCCAAAACCACACAGGGGCTGGGCAGCACCGTCCAAAAAGATCTAAAAGTTTATTGGTCAAGGCACAGAAACCTCCAGATTCTGGAATTTAAATAAACTCAAGACAACAGGAGACCCATTGAYGCTAGCACGGCAGTGGCGCCTCCGGCGGCCTCGGGGGACCGAGGACGCGTGACAAACCCGCAGCCCCGGGGCCACACGGACCAGCCGTGTCGACCCCTTCCTTCCCCATCGGAAGGCCAGGGCGCTGCCACCGCCTTGAAATCCGTGATTCGGGAGCGGTTCCTGGCACCCACCCGGAGCCGAGCAGAGGCTGGACCAGGGCTCGGAGGGCGTCACGGTGCYCCGGCCTCCCTCCCACTCCCAGGGCCTGCACCGAGCCCCTCACTGGCCGTCGGGGCCTTGGGAATTGGAAAGGGCATCAAAATCCCCCTCTGAAGGCACCCGAAGCCCTGGCAGGGGTACGGAGGCCGAAGGGCTCCCAGCACCAGGACAAGGAAGGGGGTCCATGGGGCCACCAGGGAGGAGGAGGAGGATGGAGCCATCCCGGTGGGCAGCGGGCGGTCTGAGTCAGGGCGCTCGTGCATGTCCTCGGTCACCCACGGCTCGTCCCCACGGGCCTTGGGGATGGGGACAGTTCTTCTGGTCTGGGGGGCTGCTCCGAGCTCTCCCCCGGCTCCCATCAATCGATTTCTTGTTCGGTATCTGGGAATGGTTGGGGGGGAAAAAAATACAGATATTGGTAAAGAAATTTACCAAAGAAATTTAGCAAAAAGCTGYCTTTTACAAATCTGTCAGGAGGGGGAAAAAATAGCGTTGGAGAAAAAAGCCATTAATAACGGGGGYGGAGGAGGGAGGGCGGAACGAGCGGTGATTCAGCCCCGGCAGAGCCAAGCGCTGCCGGGAACCCGCGGGAGGAGAATTGAGCGGCTGAGGAGACCCGAGGCGGAGAGAGGCCAGGAGAGGGGCTGGGACTGGCGCCGCCTCCCCGTGAAGACCCCGCGCGAGGGCCACGGGAGGGTGAGGGGGGCGCGGGGGCCGCTCACCTGCCGCGCTCCCGGCGCTCCTCAGCGGCTGCAGGGCTGCAAGGGGCAAAAGGGAGCAGGGTCAGCGAGCGGCACAGGGCCGCGAGCCGGGGCGCGCCAGGACGCCCCTGCCCCATCTCCTGCACCCCGCAGGGTCGGGGCACCCACCTGTCTTGGGCTCGTCGCCCTCCTCCTCGTGCTCCTCCGTCCCTGTAAGGCAGAAGGCGAGAGCACGTCAAGCACCGGCCCACGGCCTCGTCCAGGCCCTCCCAGCACCGTGAGTGCCGCCTGGATCGGGGGTCTCCTCGGAGAGCGGCACCGATGCCACCCCACGGCAGAGCACCCGCTCCCCGCCAAACCGCGCCGGGATGGTGGTTTGGGCAAAGAAACGGCCTTTTCGGGACAGCTGCACGGCCTCAGCCCCTCGGGCTTCTCCAGAGCATCGCGGTGCTGGTTACACCCAAACGCTGGGAGCTTTCCAAAGGCATCCGCCCCCCCAGCTGCAGGAGCAAGGCAAGAGAGGAGGAACGAGGGCCAGAGGAGCTCAAAGGGCCCCAGAGGCGACGCGAGCAGCAGAACGCGCTGCGTCTTGCAGCGGGGAGGGCCCTGCCCTGGTTCCAACGGCYGACACTCCGAGCAGAGCCAGGGATGGGCAGGGAAGAGCAAGAAGGGTGGCGGGCACTGAGAGCTGSAACCGAGCGGCCCCTCCGGCTCCAGCCAGGAGGGCTCCAACCCACCCCGGCGCTGGGGATGGCCGAGGAGCCGAGCACGTTACCTGCGTTGGCCTCCTCCTCCTCGCAGCTCTGGCGGATTTTCTCGTGGCACACGTAGGCCAGGGCCACGAGCAGCCCCAGGACGCAGCTGGCGAGTCCCACGGTCACCCAGAGCGCCACGGCGGGGAAGGCGAGGTGCTGGCCTGGGGACGGGAACGCGGCGGCGCTGAGCGCGGACGGCACCGCCAGCGCCTGCCCCGCTCCCAGCCCCGCGGGGACCGACACCGGTGCCTGGAGACACAACCAGGAGCTCCTCTCATCGCGGCCTCCCCGCTGCAGCTCCGGATCCGGATGGGAAAGCAGGAAACGGRCAGGCTGAGTCACTCTATAAAATACTTCATTAACCTTTAAATAATTGCCCTAATAAATTCAAATTGCAAACTGACCCGGCCCTTGCTGAGAAGCTAAAGAGAAGATCCAGGGAGCACTCGCCCCGCCGCCCGCTCCCGCCTGTGCAGTGCCATGGGAGCCATGGAGCGCGCGGAGCCCGGCCCTTCCCGCGGCGTGGGGACGCTCGGGCGCCTGTGCAGGTTCCATGGAGCAGGGCACAGGCGGCCCTCGGAGGGGAAGACCCTCCCTGCCTTCCCTCTGGGGCGCCAGGCCCAGGGCAAGGGTGCCGGCCCCGAGGACGGGCTCTCCCCAGGCAGCCCTGCTGMAGGAGCTGCTCCTTCAGCCCCCATCCCACCCGGGCGCTTCAAGCACTGGCAGACTTGACGCCCTCTCCTCTTTTTCCTCCTGAATCCCTGATAAMTGCACGTGCTGGGATCAACACAGGTTCCGAACCAGGAGGCAGCAGCTCCCGTCACCGGGCCAAACCCGGGGCCCCCACCCTCCTCCCAAAGGTAAACACAGAGGCCAAGCGGCTGCCCTGCCCCGCCGAGCAGCGGCGCGGGGCTCGACGAAGAGCCTCACTCATCCAGCCAAGAGGCTTATGCTCCACCAGGGAACCCTCCTTCACAACCCAACAACCGCTGTACCAAGGACAATTAAGCACTAATTAATGTTGCCAGCGAGCGTACAAGGTTATAAAGAGCTCCAAGGCATCCATAAAAGCTCAGCCGGTGGGGACGAGGGGAAGCAGTCCGCAAGCAGCGGCAAGCTCGGAGCCAGCGCCAAGCGTTCCAGGGAGCAGCCAGACTCCTCGGGAGCGGCATCGGGACCACAGCCCTGCCCYGCTGCGCCGACCAGGAGGAGCTCCCGCTGCGGAGCCGCTGCCTTCCCTGCCGGCCATCCGGGCCAAACCCCAGGGAAGGGGGTCCCCAAGCGAGCCCCGCCAGCCCCATCCATGACAAACACCATCGAGCTGCCATTTATCGGGCCCCAGAGCCCGACGCTGCCAGAGGGACGCGGYGAGGCTGGACGATGCTCCTACGGCACCGCCTGCACGATGAACGTCGGGCAACCAACCAGGCCCACCTGGATTCACGTGCTGTTTTCACAGCTCCCTCTCCTCCTGACTGCTCTKCACGTAGGGTCAGCTGGGGCTACAAGCCTTGCAATATTGGCACAGGGCCCATAGGCTCTTAACAGGACTGCTGTGAAGCAAAGACCATCACCTTCCTCAGAGAGAGCCCGTCTCCAACGGCCCCGGCCGCCTTACCTGTGATGGTGACAGAGGCCTGGGCCTCCTGCTGCAGCACCGGGTTCCGCACCAGGCAGGAGTAGGTGCTACTGGGCTCCACGGACACCTGCAGGACACTGTGCACATCGAAGAGACCCTCCTCGTTGGCCACCTGAGACGTGGTGACGTTGTCCGTGATGTTGCCGCCATGGCTGTCTTGCCAGAGGACAGTGGCTTCGGGGTAGCCGTGGGACGCGTGGCAAGTCATGGCCACCACGTCGCCCGGCTTCAAGTTCTTGTTGGGCTCCAGGTTCAGGTTGGGCTTGGAGTACGGAGCTGAAAGCAAGAGGAGAATCGGCTGAGGTGACAGAGGTGACCGAAGGATCGTGCTTGGAGCAATAAATGGTCTGTCTCTCCTTATCTCCCCAAGGCACCTACCCATAGYTCCACCACCACAAGCTCACACCAGGGACCATCCTGCTACCTTCCCACACCCAGGAGCTCAGGGATGCCATCCCCATGGAGCGCTAGAAATCAGGCAGTTGGAGAAACAGCATTTCCCAGGGGCAAAAAGACTGCGCCAAAGCCGAGGACACTTCAGGGCAGACACCGGGGCAGGCGGGAGCAAACGCGCCTCAGCTCTGCCCCGTGCACGTCCCCAGCGACACGCAGGCACCCGCGGGGCTGCTGGCGCCTCACAGGGCTGCTCTGTGTCTGCCGGACAGGACAAGGGCGAGGGGACGCAGAGAAAGACGCCCCACGGCAGAGGGAACTGTGATGGGGAGAGCCCTCGGCTCGGGGCTGCGCGCGGGGACCCGCTCGGCGCCCGCCTCTCACCGGCCACCTGCAGCTGCACGGCCGCGCTGTCGTAGTCGCTGACCCGCACGAAGCAGGTGAAGCTGCCCTCGTCGGAGATGGCCACGCGCCGCAGCACCAGCGAGACGTTGCCCCGGGCCAGCTCGTCGTAGAAGAGGGCCGTGCGGTTGGCGTAGCCGCCGCCCTGGTCGRCCAGCTGGTCCCTGCCGCCGGAGAAGCAGTGCACCATGCGCTTGGTGTCCGTCAGCTGCCAGATGAGGGTCAGCTCGTCCAGGCTGAAGTTGGCCTCGGGGGAGAAGGCGCAGTGCAGGGTGGCATCGCGGCCRAACAGAGCCACCACGGGCTCCTCCGGCACCCGGATCTCCATGGCACCTGCAGCGGGGCGGCAAGAGAGCACAGGCRCACGGGGATGAGACCCCTGGACACATTCCTGGTCCATCTGGATGACACTTAAGCACAAAGAGCAGAACACTACAGGAAGGGATGATACGACCGTGACCAAAGCTGGAAGGTGGCTGCGATTCCCGCTCTGTGCCGATGCCAACGGAGAGCAACCGGCATCTCAAAGCCCTTCCTAGCAGCCATTCCCAGGCAGGCCAAGGCCAGAGGAGAGYGAGTCCAGCAGCACTCAGCCCGGCCAGCCCAGCCCGGCCAGGAAAGCCAGCGGGGAGCAGGGCTACCAGCGCTGGCACTGGAGGTGGTCCCGGGCCAGTAGGAGCTGAGAGGCTGCGTGGCACGTCCCAAACCTTGGCTACTGCTGCCCTCAGCTGTCCGTGAGCAGCAAGCGCTGCCTCCGCCCGCTCGGCTCCGCGTCCCCGGGAGCCATGGGGACGCGRCCACCGCGCAAGCCGGTGGCAAACCCTGCTGGGAGGGGGGTCTAGGGACACCTCCGGTCTCGCAGGTGCTGGGGACACCCCTGGTGTTGCAGGCTCAGGTGCCATGCGGTGCCCACCCCACCTCTGCACCGCTGTGCGGCGCCGCCGCTGCCGGGGGGACGAGCCCCGGCCCGGGCGCTCTCACAGGGAACGTCAGCGCTCGAGCTCCCCGGCTCCCCTCTAACTGCCCACGAGCAGTTTATAGAGGGAGCGGAAAGGGGAATCCCTCGCCCGGGAGCGAGGGAGGAGCGGGGCCGTCTCCGCGGTCAGGTTTAATCTCCCATCTCAGCAGCCTTTCCCAGGCAAGGCAAAGCTACCAGCTACGGCCAGCGCCTGGCTGGGCCCAGGGCAGCACCAGCCACCACGAGACACCCGCTCCGAGCAAAGGACTGGGACAGGAGAGGAGAGGTGGCCCCTGAAGGACGATGGATGGGGAGGAGCACGAGGGATGGAGGCAGTGTGGATGAAGGCCACCAGTGCCACCGCTGAGCCCTTCGTGGGGCCGGGACTGCGTTAGTGCCAGGGCCAAGAGCCCCGGGTGCCCCGTCCGTGGGTCCAGGGCAGCCCTGCCGGCACCAACGTCATGCTGCGGAGCAGCATCCGGACCCRCTCACCTGCCAGGCCGGAGGCCAGCGCTCCCAGGACAAGCAGCGGGCAGAGCATCTTCGGCACGAGCCGAGGGGGATCCTCTCGCAGGCGGCAACTGGGGAAAGAAGGAAGGAAGAGGCAGAGGGTGAGCAATCGCCACGCGGCTCCGCGACGCTCGCTCCGTGCCACCGGGCTCTGCCGCCTGCGCGGGGCGCTCTGGGCGCCACAGCTGGAGCCATTTGGCTGCAGCACGGGGGGCACGCGTGGATGCGGGACATGGCCGGCACGAGCATCCCCACACTGGACCGCCAGCCTCGTGCCCACCCAATGGCGCTGCCGTCCCTGCCGAGGGCCACCCCGCCGGGCACCCCAGGGGTGGGCGCAGAAAGGCAGCCGGAGCGCGCTCTGTGATCCCYCCCTGCCCGCGGGAAGGGAGGAAGCTGTGGTGGGAGCGGGAGCGGGCGCCCCTGCCCGGCCGCTCCGCACGGCGGAGGGAAGCGGTGACTCATCTCCCTCGTGCTCCTGCCGGGAGCTCTTCCCTTTCCCAGGCGCTTTCCCCGGGCAGGGGCAGGCAGCTCCGGCGCACACGCGGGGCAGAGGGGCCGCTCGGAGCATCGGGCCGAGGCCGACACGAGGCCCCTTCCTGGCTCTCCGCCCCGTCTGGACAAGTCCTTGTGGCGCCGCCCGCCTCGGCCTCCCCGCCGGGAGCTGGGGATGGGGTGGCGGGGCAGCGAGCTCAGCACRGAGCCCCTGTCCTGGCTCGGCTCTATGTTCGCCACATCAGACCCTGCAGAAGGGGCAGCCCAGATGCGCTCCAGGGGCCTGGGCGACGCGGCTGAAAGCTGCCCTCGATGCAGGGCCCCGCAGCCCCTCAGCCGCAGCTTTGGTTGCAAGAGAGGGGAAAAGGGAAAAAAAATAAAATAAAGGCAGGGTAAATGGAGAGGAATGGAGTTCTCGCCCAGATATTACAAAATCCTTCAAAAATCTGCAGGCGGGCGAGCGTGGGCGTCTCAGGCCCAGCCCCTGCGGCCGCACAACCAGCAGCGGTTCACGCGGCGAGGGACTCCCTTGGAAGAGCCTGGAAGAGCAGAAGGGCTGAACCTGATCCCGCAGAACCGCGGAGGCTCCCGGAGCCCCATCCCAGCGCGCGCGCAAGCGCTTAGCGGCCTGGGCAGGCAACGCGCGCGGCGCACGTGACGCTCGCAGCGGGGCCGCGGGAATGGCTGTCAGYGGTCCCAGCAACGGCGCTGCCCGGAGCTGCCGGAGGCCTCGCAGACCTCCATGCACACGGGGAAACTCCTGCGCATGGAGGCCGCCCGGCGCATGGACACTGCCCTGCAAGGGCGCCCGCCGCATGTGGCCACATCCCTGGAGGCGACGCTGGGTGCGCGCGGAGCGAGCGCCCTCGAGCAGGGTCCACCTGAGCCCCACGCGCAGGGAGCCGACGCTCCTCTCTCCTCCGGCACGCTGGGGTCTCCCCGGGGATGCAGGTCCCGGCGCGCGCAGGGCTGGGCCCGCTCCCCGYGCGCCCGCAGCCGGGAAGCCTCGGGAATGCCGCCTCTGAATGGAGCATCTGTGCAGGGAGCGCAGCGGAAGCGCAGGGAAGGAGGGAGCGAAGGAGGGAGGGAGCCCGCGGCCAGCAGCGCTGCCGGAAGAACCTGGAGCCATGGGGACAATGGGCGCCATGGGGGGTGATGGGGGCCATGGGGACAATGGCGACAAAGGGGGTGATGGGGGCCATGGGGACAATGGGGACAAGAGGGGTGATGGGAGCCATGGGGACAATGGGGACAAGGGGGGTGATGGCAGCCAGGCGAGCGCGGCCCAAGGGCCGCGGCCGGCGCTGGCGCGGCCGGTGCCGCCCGTAGCCA